>QANZ01024629.1:0-10799 GCA_003254925.1 Chamaecrista fasciculata | reverse complement strand
AAGCCTTTTCTCTGCTACGTTCCAAAGGTCTCTTTCTGACGTAGCGTAGGTAAGATAGATTTAGCACTGTGTAACATTGACTTATATAAGGAAAAGAGTTTCATTTCAATTCCAAGATCCTGATCCTATCTTGTCTTTTTTCCCACCGAAAAAGGGCAGTCCTACCTTGCCCTCACTCCGTCCACCCTCTAAGCCTATTGCAGAAAGTCTTATGCCCTGTTAGCGTCTTCAGCTCCGCTCAACCTCTCTAACCAAGTATTCCACTCGTTCCTGTGAGGTCTAGTTACCGCTTACGCCCCTTTCGAAAGCAGACTACACCCCGTGAAGAGTACCGACTACCATAGGGCAAAGAGTCACTTAGTTCCCCAAGAATGCTTTCATAGCCCCTGTCCCTCCGTACTTCCTCTTCACTAGGTAAGATTGTGTCGCTTACCCTGGCGCCTCGGCCAACCACCAATCCCCCCGCCATCTTTCAGCCTCTCCAGTTCGCTTCTGGCCTATGGTCTTCTCCGCTTGCTGGCGAAAGAAAGAGCGACTGCTCTAGTACCGGAAGCCAACCGACTGACTTGCAGCTGCCAGTGTCCGCCTGACTTTCTTTCTCTTTTACTATAGATGGGAGTCTATAGTCAGCATCTAGGTTACTACACTGAAAGCCTAATTCATATCCTTTTCAAACGTCCTACCGGAAGGCGCATAGGTAAGAGGTCATCAGCGATTAGAGACTCCTGTCCTATCCCCGGCCGCGTCAGAAGTCTGCCACGGATGACTTGAGATTGTATTGAAGGGGGACCTACCTTTGTTCTCGAAAAGCTTCATCGCTCGGATTTGTGCTGTAGCCCCGAAGCAGGGAGGCTGAGATGAGAAAAGAGAGACCTCACGGGTGAAACCTGTACGGCATAAGCCATAGTTCCCAAGAATAGGTCCTAACTAACGCTGGAAAATAGGCCTTGGCCTTTTCTTCCTTCCTTTCGGACCAAAGCCGATCTTCGAAGTTGAAACCCGAAAGTGAAGTTTGCTTTGCTAGGTAGCTTTTCCTATGGAGAGGTGAACCCAAGTGTTTGATCAATACAAGAGTTAGCTAGGCCACTTTTCCGAATGATAGAAAGAGTCGCTTAACGCTATGCTCATAACAGAGAACCGAGCCCCAACTCTGGTAAAGGAATCGGATAGCAAGATGAATTCTGTGATCATTCTATGACATTTTATATTTAATCTCAATATCGATAGAGAAATCTCGATAAGAAAGAGCTTTCTCCTGGGAATAAGAAGAAGTTTTCTCTTTTTTCGATTCCGCTATGTGACTAGAGAAAAAGAAAATGCCAGTTAATGATGTCACACGAAAATAGAAAGAAGATCACTCCAGGCAGGCGTCCAGGACAGTAACTGACCTGCCTTCTATCCTCGTGTGTATTGGGTTTAGCCCGAGAATTTGGGCTCTTCGTCTATAATAAAGGAATCCTTCCGTGCAGAGTTCCATTCGTATCTCTATACCCTTTCCAAAGCATCTCTAGTTTCGATTCGGTCTTTTGTTTCAGTTTTTCGAGAGCCAAGTCATGTATACCTTTTTCAATAGTACTTCGTTCGAAAAGTTGGCCTCTTTGAAACTAGAAGTTCTATTGAAAGAAAGTGCAACTAAAGCGAAGGAGACCCTTCCCCCACCATAATAGCACCACCTAGCTTCGCTGCATCGGGATAGTAGTAGCACATATCTTTTTCTAGTGATCGAAATAGGGATAGATAATTAAACCAATGATAGAGTTGACCTAGCCTAGTGACATCCATCCCCTGTCTCCGACCGGGAGATAGAGACTACTTCATGCGCAACTTCAACATCTGGCTAGGCCTTTTTTTTCAAGACCCCCTTTCGGAAAACGCATTGGCTTTCACTCAAGTTCGAGACCCATTAAATAAAGCAAAAAATGCACGTTACAGACGAAAGGTAGATGTTCATTGGCGAATAAAGAGAATGCAAGCTATGCAGGATTTCACTCATTTTCTTAGCCGGAATGTGCCCTCAATCTCTTTCTGACACAGGGCTGAGCGCTCTAGAAGCGAAATAATTACCCTCGCGGGGTTGATGAACCTGCCTTTTTGGTTGGCGTGGGGTGAAAGACCTCGCAGCGGAAACGAAAGAAGGACCTGTACTGCTTAGAGGGAGTTCACTTGCTTTCTTAATGCGTTCGTGTCCCTCCGCCTAGCAGCTGAATTGCCGACTAGACCCAGCAGCGGAAAGGCCGCTATTCCTGCTGACTAGCTTATCGCGAACTATGCTACGCTCCGTTCGCTTGCTTGCTACCCACTGTAATTCACACTCACTGGCTTAAGAGCTAATGAATGCGGAGTTACTGTTGGTCCTTACTCTAACAAGTAAGTAAACCACCTTTGAATGCTCGTGCATTCATAGAAGATAAATCAGTAAATCAGGACAGGAACACGGCAGCCAGGTACAAGCAAGTAAGAGAAGAAGGTTATAATATCTATAATAATAGAATCTATATTACCAGAGTTATAACATCCCTTAAGTCAGCAAATACGCTTTTGCTTTCCAATAGAGAATAGAATTCTATAACTTGAATCTATTTGATCTTTTACAGCAATCTTTTCCAAGACATTAAAGAAAAAGGTCAAGCGTAGTCACTCTACTTTTGAGCCTTGAAAGCAGTCCTATTTACAGTGATGAATATAGCTAGTAGGAGCCTCCTTCACAGAGGCTAATATCTAGAGTACCGGTAACATTCTAAGCCCCATATGGGATGGGAGTGCCTAATCCAAGGCGCGAAGCGCTATTGGTTATGTTGAGAGCTTAGCCTACTCTTTATTTCCAGTCTTTCTCGCCTTGGCCTTTTGCCTGTTAAATTAATTAATTGCTTTTCCCTCACTCCTTGAACAAGAGTTTACAGCTGACCCAGAGCTAGCCACACCTCCGAAAGACTCAATCACTTGACACTTTCTTATTCACACCGAAGAGCTAGTGGGCAACTAGTGCCCAATGAAGACCCAAGCATCGAGAAGGAGAAAGAGCTAGAACAAGGATTTCCTGGGTATCTAAATAACCGATCTTGTTCTTCAGTTCACGAAGGGGAGTTGAACCAGTCTCTATAGTAGTAGTGGTTTCTCAACCATCAGAAAAAGAATCTACCTCCGAATTCCCAGATTCTTAGTCGAATGAGTGAGTTCTCCGCTTTGTTTCGATGAGCACTCGACTTCTTCCAACTGCGAGGAAAAAGCTTTCCAGCAGTCCAAGCAGATGCGAGTGAAATTGCTGCTCCGGAATTCTTTTTCGCTTTATGAAGCCTGGAACCATGTGTAGCCTGTGCGAAGGAAGCCTAGACTGGAAAGGTGGGATCGAATCCATCCTAAAAAGAAAGAATTACCCTTCATCTCTTGAGCTCAGTAGGATATACTTGATTCAACTTTCAGTTAGCATGAAAATGCAACTATATGCTTAACGCATTTAGTTCAATGTAGGTGTAGGTAAGGATGTGCTCTAAGGGATAAATTTCTCTATTCCCATCCCGAATCTACTTATCGATACTCGTTTCATTCAGTTCTTTATAAGAGCAGTAGTCACATCCTGTCTTCTATCCCCTCCTCCCGGGTCGAGTGAGCCAATTGATTGATCTTTCACCGGGAAGAGATCGAAGCTGTTCTTTCTCTGTTTAGCAGAACTAGCTATTTCTCACACCGAACTGTATAACCTAGATCTGAGCTACCTGGATCAGTCCAGTCAGCCGATAGTGGATTCAGAGTACCATTGATCAGTCATTCCAACCATGAATTGAACTGAACGTACTTAGCTTGAGAAAGACCTTCTTTGTCGCCTACCTAAGAGAAGGTATTCCTTTTCTCACATCTCGATTTCTCTTAGCTATAACAGTGTTATAGAAGTCCTAACCTAACACCTATAGTAAGAATAGTGCGAAGCGAATGCCTGCATTGATTGACTGAAGCAGGAAGAACGGATCAAGAAGTGGTGGTTCAGTCACTTCGGTAGGGGATTCGCGATGCCATCTCTATGGTCTTGCTGTTGATGGTACCTCACAATGGGGGTGCAGTTAGCCCGGTCGATAGATGCGGTGCTGAGATCGTCCTTCTCTTCTATTTTGTAATATTAATTAAAGTAAGCTCAACCATTGCAATCAATATAGAAGAAAGCCCTTCTATTGACTGATGCCCTTTCTCTGGGCTCACTGAAGACCTCAAAAATCTTCTTGGAATGGCAGTTTTAGACATGCATTTCTGCTTTCTCTCCTTTCTTTCGAGCCAGGGCCGGGCTAGTTTCCTTCCAGCCTTAATGACTTCCCTTCACAAAGCAAGAAAAAAGTCTTTTTCTTACTGTGCCCGAGGAAGGGAAGAAAGAAGATGACAGACAAAGCACAACGGAGGAATGAACTTCAAGGGGAAAGTAACGGCACTCAAACTTCCATCAACCAAGCATGAGACAGAAAAAAAGAATAAGAAAGGAGCGTAGCAGCCAGAAAGAGAAAGAAATCCCCTCTTCCGCTTAAGGCACCGAAGTCCCACAGCTAATATCAATAGCAGTTGATTCAAGGGAAGTTCTTTCTAGAGCAGTAAGAGCCTATTCTGTCTTGCTTTCTGATTCAATTCCGCTGCTAGGGTGAGGGGAACTCTGCCTATCTCAATCCTTGGAAGCCGGTTTGAGGTTCACCGATTGACCTAATTCCATCAGTAGTTCGAGCGGATACCACCCCGGATGCATAATATACCGTGCCAGTTGATCCAGATCCTGCAGCTTACCACCCAGTTGGCGTGTGAACACTTTTTAATTAGCATCTGGGCCAGGATTTTGCTCCCAACGGGTTCGAAGGCACGGCTAGCTCAATTCCCCGTCCCTTGGAGCAAGAATTACTTTCTTTCGGCCTACCCCCGCTCTCTTAAGGCCTTCCCTTCTCCCGCCTTTCCCTGCTTGAGACTTTATTTTTAGCCCAGTCATGAACCACCCTGGTTGGAGCCAGGGTCTATCCTGCAGTGCTACATATCCTCCTTGCTCTTTTTCTAAGATTGGACTAAAGAACCGCACTTTCTTTTCCGGCTAAGAAGCCCGTAGGTTGTACGCCAGCCATACGTAGCTTGAACTGTGATGGCAAAAATGCTTAGCTATTGCCGATCCCTTCCACGCCTTTGGTTGGTTGACCCAAGAGGCATGCCAAAGAAAATCAGTACCAGAGACACCACCCAACAAGATGCTATGATGAACCATCTTGCTCTCATCAAGTATGAAATACTTGGGCCATCGGGGAACCTCGTCAAATAGACGCCACATCAATCCTAATCGAATAAGATGTGGATCACGGCCAGACGCTTTCCAGTGTCTGGTAACGATCGGTGCCTTAAAAAAGTCTTGGATAGAAAGGCCTGGTGACTGCGATATAGTACAGTACCATTTGACGTAGTTGAGCCATTTACTCATCCAAGCCCGAAGTAGTGTATACTCGGACAGATCCGCACATTCCAGGGACTGGTAGACCTCATCAGAAGGGACTATCAGATCCTTAGGTTTGTATGCTTGAAGAAGCATCTGAATAAGATGACCTCTCAAGTAAGGATCTAAGGGGAGCAAACGACCTAACCAGAGATCAAAAGGGGACCTTAGGTTTAAACCAAACAGCTTTAAGCTTCTTATATTTATCCGAAAGGGAGTGATTAAGTCGACTAAAAGTAGAAGACTGCTGGCCTGAGAGAAGACAGAATATCAACCAAAAGTGTCACCTCGGTAAACCTTTGGAATACAGATCGTCGAGCCGCCGACAACTCCCAGGGTTCACTAAAACAGGGGTACTCCGCGAAAGACTATTGAGTGACCTGTCGAGCTGGTCCGACACCAAGTGGGCCGCACCTCTGAGAACTCAATATGAAAGAGAAAGGTGTTCTTTTAACCCCGAAAGTCGTCCTGTAGATAGGTTTCTCACCGGTCGCAGAAAGTCTTTTAAGATAAAGGCTTCCCGAGACGCTTAAAGTCAACTATCTGATGGTCTGAGAAGTGTCGGTTCCATAAAGTCTTTCTACTCCAGGACGCACGACACCTTTCCCAGCTCTAGGTTGTTCTAAACCACGAGCTGCTACCAAGTTTTCTGTACCAGATCCATCACCGAGGAGATACACTTCACCTAATGGTGAATGATAAGGTAACTCCAGTATTGGTAACCTGAAATAAACCCCTCAACATGCAACCAAGTCATATACCTTCCATAAAAGGCCAAATCGAACCAACATAGAATCGGTCCGATCGACTTTCCATTTCCGATTGTTGACTGGAGCATTAAAGAACTCCTAAATCGTTACCCTTGGGTCAATCGCGGTACAGTAGTACCAACGACAGTACCGTAACAAGTCCCGAACCGGGGTGGTCCACTCAAGGAATTCCTTCATTGACTCGACTTCAAATAGATCGTCGGGTATCAATGTAAGCTCCCGGGCTTTCATCTCTCGCTTCAAGAGGTCAATAATGACACCTCTAAGAGTTGGGTTAAGAGGAGACCCCCGTCCAAGCCATAGCTCAAACGGGAGCCTTTGCTTAGTGTACATAGCCAGAACCCTTTCGAAGTGACGGTTCCGCTTATGTTATGGTCAAAAGTCGCTAATTGGCGAAAGCCGGCTCCACCAACCCGCGCTAAGGTTGTTAACCTGTTGCAAGGGTAAGTCATTTGGACACTCATCAGTCCGGAAGGAATTTGTTAGATGGAGGATGGATATCGGACTAAGGTCCTTACTCAATCCCCGGACTCTAAACCTTTTAGCGAACTCCGCTGAGCGGAGATCAAGGATTTTTTATAATTGTTATAAACCCCTAATCGACCAAGCGCTGTCTCATACACTCTGGCTACTTCCTGATCGGTAATGAGTACATCATCACCGAGTACTGCATACTTGTGTCAAAAAGCTGACCTGGGTATATCTGCTCTGCACACCACCAAATTCAAATATGGTTAGTAAGTGCAAACAAAGGAACGTAGTCACTCATATAGCGTGTATGAGGCCAAGAGGAGTAATATCCTAGCGGCTGTCCGACCCTAAAATAGACTTGAGAGTCCTTCTTCTTTACGAATGGGACCTCACAGAAATTAAAGGCTAGTGCTGAATTAACAACACTCGAAGCGAACGGCTGACCAAAACAAACCTTAAACACTTCGAAGATAAATAATACTGGCCACCGATAGGTGGCAGATTTCAAATCGAAAGAGTAACAGGTTTGATTGCCAACTAGTCGATCAAGAGGTTTGTGCTGATGGAAGGTTCCATCCATGGGAATCCTCCTAAGCACTTGCATTAGCCAGTCATGGACCGGCTTCAGCAGCCTCTGATTGAGATTGACATAGTTACCAATGGCGAATATTCTCCTTTTCCCTCCTCCCTCAATAGTCTGACCGAGACGGTCAGTAACTGGTGGAATCCCATAGTCGAATGGTGATGGCAAGTAGGGATGGACTCGGCTAGTAAACCAGTCCAGATCCCACGCACTTAACAAGTCGTTAAACTTATCATACACATATAGTACTGTGGGGGAGGCCACAAGGTACCCTGCGGCCATGACTCAATGGGTGCGTAGGTAAGGCCTTCCAGGTCGGATCCCAAGTCATACCTTGATACAGAGGTATGGTTGGGAGGAAGGGTAGGTAACGTTTGAGCAAGACTTTAAGGTTGTTCACAATCAAACCCACTTGCTCACACATTACCTCCAGATCAGACACAGGGGTAGTGATCGAGGTGAAAGTAGATTTATCCACTTTCTTAGCTAAGGCTATCATGCCTGTTTAATGAAAACCTGGCTGGCTCTGGCTACCTTGCGGAGCACACATAATATACCCGAATCACATTGTAACAAACTTTGTACAACCAGCTTACGTAGAAAATATTCGATATTCGATGCCAATAGAGTCGTGACATCCATGTACTACTGAGTCGTCAAATGAGCCACGTTAAGAAAGTCCAAGCTTATACTGGCCCACAGGGTGCCCCAATAGGGCCCGAATGAAAGACCCAAGCCTACATTCACCATCAAAGAAAGTCCTACCACACTAGATAGCTTAGAAATTTCCCATAGGTCAGCCCTGTCTTATGTGACTGCGTGTGCTTGTTAGATTGCTTGGGGTTCTATGTTGGGCCCACTCTTTGTCACCCTAGGAAAATGGACTTATATATAGGCTGTGTTTCTGGGCCCTATGATGGACCTTTATATAGAATAGGAGAGGGCTTTGAATTCTTTCCGGAGGCTCTTTTAACAGTTAGAGAATTTATTACTTAATCTTTTCAGCATACTACTATGGCTTTTCGTACACTTAGAACTAAAAGATTAGGAAAGAACTCCAAGCAGCTTAGTGACTTACTTTCCAAATTTGTCCGAAGGTTTTTCTTTCACACAGAAAGCCAAGTCAACTTCTCTCAACTGCAAGCGCGACCACTCAAAAACCCGATGATTGTTTGAGTTCGTGCTTCGTTATACGAAGGGGAAACCCCCGGCTGAGTAAACAAGACTTGTGACAACAGAAGGTTTATAGATCTTACTTGTTAAAGTAAGGTTCGAAGACGCTCGACTGGTAAGGAGAGGTAAGTTATTGGCAATGCTATCCCTTTCATTCCCATCCTCGGGTATCCTTCCTTTGTTCTTTGTTTTCCTGCCTTGTCACACTCATACTAGGCTAGGAGTCAATGAATGCATTCTTTTCGATCTTGTACCTTAACCTTAGTACACTGAACACCAGCCAAATCTCGATAAAAAAATACAACAAAGAACGAAACTTCCATACCGAGAATCTAACCTAGAAGCAGAGCATTCTTCTCTTATGATTTCTTTTTTGAAAGCTCACTCCTAAAAGAAACCTCTCTATATAGAATAGACGAAATCTTTCAATTACTAACCTGGCTCTCCCATATCTCGGATCCCTACCCTAGTAGGTAAGCCGTTACGAGTGCCTCTGGCGAAGGATAAAAGAAAGAATGGTGCTCTACTTAGAAGGACAGAGTTCCGTATCCCTGCCCGGGCGCTGCGATGCTCGACTGAGCTGTTTCGGGTTTCAGCTGCTCCGCTAACAAAAGAAGGAGAAGGAAAAAGAACTTTCTTTCCGGTTCCTCTTCAATGCTTTGAAACCATGGGCGGTGGATGGGGCAGTAACCGGAAAAGAGGATACGAGTGAACCCGCTTGCCCGAGTCCGAGTTGACGAGGTGAAAGAGTTCAGACTAGGACAGTTCAGGCCGGTGGAAGCCAATGAAAGGGAGAAGCGTTCAACCACTAGAGCAGAAGCCGAGTATAAGATCGCCCTTCTCTTCTATGATTCGGCCGTGAAAGAAGTCTAACTATTCCTGATTTCTGGAATCAGCTACTTTAGCAGCTAAAAGACCAATATCATCCTGCGGCGGACTTACTAGTCCCCTCTGTCGTCTTGGGGAGGAAGGAAAATCAGTCATTCTCTTTAGGTGAGAGTTACAGGGCCCTACTTCCCTACTGGCTAGCAGCCCATACAGATAGCTTCCTCACTGTTTACACCGACCTAAAAGCAATGAAAGGCAGGAGAAAGAGCAGCCCCAGATAACTACATCTCGCTTTTGAGCTCATCCCTGTGATTAACCTACTAGTCCCAAGTCATTGATCCGGGAATTGACTGAGGAAAAGGCCTATAGAGGAGGAGCTGCTCCCTATAGAGATTGAGTTACCATCCCGCCCTTAAGAATTGCTGTAGCAGTTGATTTAGCATTGGAAGATCTGGCAGCAACGAAGAAAGCTACTCTATTGGCTGACGGCTCAGACTGTACTAATTCTTCCGTTTTCTCGCTAAGCCAGATCGGGGAGTAAAGGATGTAGTTGACTTTGTTGTTGACATGAAGTCTTGAGATTCCGAATGAGACGAAATAGCAGACTTGACGCCTTCTCGTGACCAATTGGGATTCCCCACTTCAGTCCTAGAGCATCCCTTTTCGATTGAGTTACAGGCTTTAGTAGATAAGCAGGAAAGAAGTCTAAGTCAGCAGCCGTAAATCAGTCATTCGAAAGAGTAGTTACCGCGGACTTAGAATCTCATCGAAGGTCCTTTACAGATCGGGTAGGAAAGTCAAGTATTTTAGTTAGTTGGGCCGAAATGCCCCTTCTCCCATTCCAATACCCCTCTCTGGTGAATCCCTTACTTAGACAGCCAGGAAGTCATACCTGCTAGCTTCCTCTTTGCTTGACTAAAGAATGCATTCGTAGGACCAGTCTAATTAGACTTCGTTCCCCGGAAGACTAAGAGAAGGCTACGAAAGAAAAGCCTTAGGCTCGGAAAGCGTCTGATCTGACTACACCCATTTCATCACTTACTAATCCCTTCGCACCCCTTTAAGCAGTTAGACGCCCTACTCGATTGAGACTAGCCCCTCTGCCGAAGCAGCAAATCGGTCATCTTCTTTTGGTGCAATCCAGTTCTCCTAAGACTAAGAAAAGAAGAGGTAACTAAGAAGAAATCCATGAGTTTGATTTCCTTCTAAAATGGAACTTCGGACAACTGTAACTTCTCTTCCAACTTCAGTCCGGACTGTAATGCAAGAACAATAGAAGAGTTCTTGCTTTCCTTGTTAACAATTTACCCGGTAACTGTACAAATCATACTACAATCAATTCTTTGCTAGCTTCGAAAGGGCTTGATTCACAAATATACCGATTTCGCGCATCCTGTCTCTTAACCAGGAGTAACGAATACAGAGGAAATAGTAGCATGGAGGATGTTGCCGTGGAATTTGTCGATTGAAAAAACTTCACATGAGGATTTTGTTGTCAAATGGATATGGATATTGAGAGATTCTGTTTGTC
>QANZ01024621.1:0-14080 GCA_003254925.1 Chamaecrista fasciculata | reverse complement strand
AAATGGGATGAGATTGAGATGTCTTGCTCCCAAACAGGCCCTTAGTGTTTCACATGTTTAAAGCCTGAGTGTGTATAAATAAGAAATAGATTAACTTAAATACTACCATGATTTTTCTATTATGTGTTTAGCCAAAAAAAAAATTGAAGTGGAATATTAATTGCATTGCAGCTGCACTTTCAAATATGGTTGAAGTCATTGATCAAGCACGGAGAAGGAACCCATCTGTTTCTATGAGACATGGATCACTATTTTCGTTGGACTTGATGTCATATGGAGATTAAGAAATGAAGTTGTTTGGAGGAATTCAAAGGTCCATCCCTCTATAACTATTAGGTCCATTCAGTCTATTGTTGTTTTTTATGTTGATGCGTTTGTTAATCGTAAGTTTGTAGCACCATCTTTAACTAATGCTGTTGAGTTTATGGCGTCTTCGAGTCATGCTTCAGATATCCCCACGAGCTCTTGCAATGTGGTGGAGTTGTTGTGAAGAGCGTAACTCAGGGTCGGCTCTTTAGTTCTTCTTATTGTTTTTCTTAATAAAAAAAAATGTTAGTGTCTCATCCACAGTACAGGTTTTACTTGTTTATTCATATTTGGCAAAAGTACACATTTCGTCCCTAAAATTTACATCAACTGTTAATTTTGACCATAATCTTTTTTTGCTGTCAAATTCGTCCCCAATCTTTCACATTTTTGTCAATTTTATACTTTGCTCTTACTTTAGTCAAATATTAACGACAGAATCTATGTGGCTAACGATATATAATATAAAATTGATAGAAAAAGAAACTCAAATCCTAACTCAGACTGAAAAATAGGATATAGTCTATCGTTAATTTATTAAAAGAAGTTAGTCAAAGGATAAAATTGACAGAAATGTGAAAGATTGAGGACAAAATTGACAGCAAAAAAAGATTGGGGATGAAATTGACAACCGGTGTAAAATTTGGGGACAAAATAGGTGCTTTTGCCTTCATATTTTTCTTCNTGTGTGTGTGTGTCACACTGTTGTAGCCCAGATTTATATTAATGTGCACATGCACATGTTTGATAATTTGGCCTATCGAATCCAAAATAAGCGGAAGCTGTCTATATATCTATCATTGCCTATTGCAGTATTCCGACTTTCAATTAATGTCAAGACTCAAGTGTCCGATAATGGTAGGTTATGGTCACAGTGCCTTGTCCCAGTGAGAAATTTAAGAGGCTGGCTAACTAGCTTACAGTGATAGTTTTATTGTTACCTTGTTTATCTTGCATTTTAAAGATCGATGTAAACAAGATCACTAAAGCCCTATGACCTGAATGATTACTATTGTTTTTTTTTTTTTATCAACATATCACCAATCTGACAGTTTAAAGATTAATTTTTTGCGGATTTAAACTTCATTTAAGAGTCTGTCACTAACGAATTAGTTGCTATGTACATAATCCAAGATTTAAACTCCCAACACTTCCTTAAACGACTTAGTGAGCTGACCAATCTCAAATACTTAGTCTCTGATTTTGTGCATTGCCAAATTCGAATAGCTAATCGTCATACTCCTATAGTCCTATTATTATTTCACTACTACTATATATTTTTTATTTATTTATTTTCACAGCTTCACACCACGTGATAATGTTTGTTTATTTATTTGGGGGGTTCTATGGATGTTTGGCCTATAGAATGGGACTTAGCCCTATTAGATTTAAGTAATTAAAAATCTCCTTTCATAAACGTCACTATTGGGCTTGCTCCGATACCTTTTTTTCCAAAAATGTTCAACGCTCAATCATTAAAATGTCTTTCTCATCAGTTACATAATTTATAATTATATATGCCTTAATTACTCCTTTTATGGCTAATTTAATGTTATACTCGACTTAATCTAATCGCAGGAATGATGATAGTTAAAAACTTTGAAATTAATTACAGTACTACAATGTTACTTTCTAGGTTTTGACCAGAAGTTTCATTGACCTCATAGAGTCCTAGCCATATTCATCTTCACGTACCCACATTGAAGCAAAGACAACGAAAAAAAGGTTATAAAAAATTAATAGAACTTTTATTAGTTGTATGATTATATAATTTGTTTGCGACCCTATGAATTCAAAATAATCAGACTTAATTGATGACAATTGAATGAGGAAAAAAAAAGAGTTAAAGTATCAATAGATGGATGGATTGAAACAGGTGTAATTCAATGCACAATGGTGGAAAAAATGAATTGACCGAAATTAGAAGAAGTGGCCACAAAAGCAAGAGAGGTTGGCAGAAGTTAGGGAGGGAAAAGCTGCGTGCTTTAGATAGAATTACACCGAAACACCATAAAGAGATAAAGTTAGAAATCAATGAAATTAATATTAATTTAATAAATTATCTTCTTCTTCTCTCTGGGTACGTATATATATTTGTAAAATTTGAATTGATATATATAGGTATGCATAATAAGGCATACATGTGGAAGAATTAGAAGGTGGCGATTAAGTAAGTAGGTTAGATAGTGGTGGGGTCGTGAGTTTAATTTGTGGCAACAATAGATTTATAATTTAAGTAGGGTTTCTTTTACTCTTTGGTGTTTACTAGTACAATTCGTGACTCGAGAGTCGTTAGTCATCACCAAAACCCAATCATACGAGTTGCGTCTGCAGACGGGTGTTGCATCCAAGAAAAAAAATAAAATAAAGAGAATCACAAATTGGACATTACGAAACACACTCTTTTGTTGCTATTAGGACATTTGGGCCCACTCCTTCTATCACACTCATAACTTCAAATACATCTCCCTCTTTCTCTGCTTTACTTTCTCCTCCACACATTCATTCTTCTAATATCCAAATAATATTTTAATTTTCAAATTAAAAACCTTTACTTCGAACTTTTCTATGAACATTATTCAACCAATTAAATATATTTAATCTTATTAATTGAACGAATTTAAATTGATTATGTTTAAATATTTATGGTGATATTGTTTTTTTATATCATTTTATCAGTTTTGAGTTGGCCTTTTCTGCGCCAGTTGATCAGAGAGAATATATGTATGTAGTAATATATGATGGATGATGCAAATTGTGATGATTGGTGGGTGCATATGACTTATTATATACTTGTATGTAAACTAACTTGTTGCCATTTCCACATACTGACTTTCTTGGTTGCAATCCTTTTCTTGTCCTCTTTTGACACACGCTAGCGCTAGCTAGGTAGCTAACTACATGAAATTGTTTAAGTAAGAAATCTTAGACCTTTTCCTCACTGTTTACTTCTGTTGCAGTCATTATCTCGAGAAAAGAAATTAAAATATAAGAAAAGTATTAGACAAGCATCAGCAACCAAAGGGCTTCCATGACAGCAATATTGGAATAGATAGAGCATACACAACAACAACAACACAAGGGACCGTACCCACTTACAAAATCCTCTTTTCTAATTTTATATCAATATATTGTCACACCCATATATACACACATGGACACAGAGCTGGCTCAAATTAAAGAGTGGGAAGATATATATATATATATATAAGGATTGGCACAGACCCTTGGGGTTACTATGATGTGATGTGTGCCACTTATAGTTTAAGTTCAAAATTAAATCAACAGAATCAAGTCCATTTATGGGACACCAGTACGGGCCTGTACAAGTCTAATTTTCATCTTATTGGCTGTGTTTAATAAAACTATATCTATAAGCCCTTGGGTTAAATATTCAATGAAGTTATAATAACTTGTGCATTTAGGAGATTTTTATTTAACCATATGTCAAACTTGTCAAATGTGTGTAGAGAACAGGAAAATCCAGTTATATATATATAGTAATTGAATTCCGTGTCACAATCATGATCGTAACCTCCACATTATATTCTAGGTCTAGGATGCCATAATGCGCTTCTTTTTCAAAGTTCGAATGCTCAGGGGCCATGCATTCAATTATAAAGCATAAGTCCTTGCTAAATCCAAAGGGGGAATTTAACTTTATTATTTTCGAGTCTCTCTGTTCCCATAATTCTTATATATATTGGAATGATCCTGTGCGTACATTTACACTTTTAAACTTTGCAAATATATATGTATGTTATTCTAAATATGTACCCTTCAGATTAACAAGAGATAGATGTTCAGTAGCTGTCGTCTACTATTTAATTTTCTTCACTTTTATCTTTCCTTTTTTGGATGGAGATTCTTTAATTTTTCTTCAAGAAAATAAATGAAAAAAAAAAGAGGTTCTATACTTAGGGCATTAAGGGAAAAGGTTAAATGTACGTATTTCAGATACTATATAGCCAGTGTTGTAAAACGTGTTAAGTATGTGGAATAATTAATTAATTAATATATATTTCCCATCAATTCCATATTTATACGCACTATTTTCCACGAACTATATATATAATTGTTTATAAAATTGAGAATGGGTCAACTTCACGAAATCTTACATGACAATAAAATAAGGGTAGTACCTTTTTGTGTTTAATGATCGAAAAGGGAGACGGAGGAAAAAGAAGAGATGCAATGATCTTGATCATTTTGTACATTCAAGTACACCCTGTGAACGTAACTATATATAAGTGTGCTTTCTTCTGACACTTGAATACTACTCATAATCTCTCTCGTTTTTACAAGTGTCGGTGGCAGATCCAATGTGCTTTTACTATAGGTTGCTGTGAAAACCAGGCTGTTAATGTCCACTTCAGTGAGAATAAAAAGTTTCCAACGAGGGTTTTCATGAGATAATAAATACTATTGACATTGATCTCTACGAGAATGACAGCTTCATCAAAAAAAGGCCATTCATAGTAACCACCCTCTATTTGGTATATATCAGCAGCACCTACCACTTCTTTGTTTTCTGGATATATATATATATATATATATATTGATGGATCATAGTCATTTACCTATGTGAAATAGTGTAGTCCTATTAACATCATACGGCTTCAATTTTCTCAGTACTGCTCATTCTTACACAATAATAGTTACTGATGGCGATGGACGATTTTGAAAGGCCGCCATGTAGAAAAATACCTGTTATGGTTCAGAATGTGTTATTTATTATATTAATTAATTATTAGTTATTCTGTGCCTTTCCATTCAAATGATGGGATTATCTCACACTTCAAAAGAGTTATTTCTAATTATATATTTGGTCGTTCGTTTTCTTTCTTTGTCAATTATTTTTATAATATATATATAGTGAGAGAGAATTAAGAAGAGTGCTCTTGGTTATTCAATTCCATTATATATATGTGATCCTTTGGGAATTGGGTGCCATGGAAACATTTAAGAGGATTTTTTTATTCAATATGTGATGTAATTAAGAATAATTTATAGATCTCAAAGAAATTATGGTAAGAGCTATTATGCTCTGCATTGCTTATGATGTGCTTAATTATATTGATGCCTGGTAGGTCTGATGTATGGAGCCAAGGTGGGACCACTTATTTAGAGGCTCATGATTCATATACACATCATACATGCACTTGATTGGGACCCATTATATTGCTTTTTCTCCTCCTTTTGCTTTTCCCCTAATTATATACTGTTACTCTGCTAAATTTCCAAACTTGTTAACGAAAGTAAAAAATGAATGTTGTAGAAATTCATCAAGCCTGGAAATAATTTAATTTATTTTCCTTAAAACTATTTGTATGAACTAAACATATATATTGAGCTTTGAAAGCATTAAAGTTGGTATTATGGCAGTTGGTTCTACATGTTCCTTGGCAATTGAATTGCTTTATCTTGAAACTCAGGCATCCAACCACAAAAAATCCCCAAATAAGATGAAAATGAAAATGGAAATTTTGAAAACGACAAGGAGATATTTAATGGAGAAAAGAGCAATGAGATCCCTCCACCCCCTTCCCATCATGTCCTTCGTCATCCCCTCCTAGCTTCTTCATCTTTTTTTTTATTATCAAATAATTAATTAAACTTTGTAGAAGGAGACGTTTCCTCGTTTTTCAGCTGTTTGGATCTTCTGACACACCTTGATTGCATTTTCTTTATAATTTCCTCTTTTAAATATTACTTCTGTGAGCACACATGCACCCATCTCTCTCTCTCTCTCTCTTTCTTTCTCTCTCTATATCCTCCCAAAAGTTATTGATTTCTCATCGAGGGGTGTTTGGCTGCATCAATTGATTTTGAAAAGAGAGGGTCAAATCAGAATTGAAGTTCCCCTGTTTTGATCTGTTCGCAGGTACTTCTTCCTGAAAAGGCTACGTGAGTAAAATGTAAAATTCAGAGTTTCCACTCCGGGGATTTTTTGTTTTTTTAATTTTGTTTAATTTTGAAATGATAAAAAGATAATTTTTGTAGTGATGAAATTAAATGAGGGCATAAATGTGTGGATAATGGGGTGAATGAATAAAGACGGGTATCTTTCTCCAAAGTCTTTTTAATCCCATCTCTCTCTTAACTCTTTTTTTCCCCTTTTCAGTTGAGGGCGGAGTTGCAGAGATTTGAGTCTGACACAGAGCTTTCCTCTTTGTAAGTGAAGGGACTGATAAAAACCCCAAACATATATAGATATATTATTTGTTGAGAATTTTGGGTTTGATCCATCTATTTCTTTCTGCTGCTTTGATGTATCCTTTCAAATTCTAATATACGTGAGCCATAACTGTATGTTTGTCTCTCACTCTCTTTGAAAATAAAAAAATGAGAAATCCATGTGTGAGGGAGGTTTGGGGTCATTGTAATTGAAATTCTTGTATGATTTTGCAGTGCAGAGATGATGATGAAGCACGTGCGCACTCTAATTTCCATCACACCAGGTACAACCATATCATTAGCTCATATAAATAATGAATTCCTCTCCTTTTCTTTTTCTCTTTCTCTCTCTCTCTCTCTATAGCTATCTCTGTCGTCCTATCTATGTACGCTCGATCTATCTCTTCATATAAACCCGCCGTGTTTTCTTTGCTGACTCCCTTTTCTCCTCCGTCCTTCGATTTCTTAGTTTTTTCTCCAAATTCTAGCTTTTCCACACCACCACTGACTCAAGCAGAGCTCCATCATGCACATGTTTATTTATAGATTTAAATATTTGGTTTGAAGGTCGGTTCATACATAATTATAACTTATACTGAAATATATACACTTATGGCCCTCGATCTTCATCCTATCATTTCCTTCTTGTTCACTTGGTAGTTCTTTTTCTTTTTTCTCAGGAATCTTTTGATAGAAGAACATCTCTGTCACAGTGAAATTACCAATAATTCAGCAGACTCCTTTGATGGACTGATTCACACAGGTGGTTCTTCAAGGTATATATATATTATTCAGTGAGTCTTACATCAATTAATTATATATATGTATGTGTTTGTGAAGTTTTGTGTTGTTTGGGGAAGTGAAGGCTAACTAACGCAGTCTGTTTTCAGTGAAGTGAACAAAGGAAATAGTTTAGGCAAAGAAGATCGATCGATGGCGACGTACTTCCATGGAAATTCGGAAATTCAAGCACCAGATGGCGCACTTCAAACTCTTGTTCTGATGAACCCCGGCTACATCCAGTACTCCGACACGCCGCCGCCGCCGCCACAACCACCACATCCCGGCAACCTCGTATTCCTGAATTCAAGTCCCAACAACTCCCTCCCACAGCAAGCCCTGCACCACGCGCCGCCGCACACCCAGCAATTCGTGGGAATCCCTCTGCCGCCGTCACAACAGGACCCGACCCACCACCACGACGTCTCCGCCATGCATGGCTTCGTCCCCCGCATGCAATACAACCTGTGGAGCACAATTGACCCCAACGCGGCGGCACGTGACACCCCACGCGCCTCCCAGCAGGGTCTCTCCCTAAGCCTTTCCTCTCAGCAAGCCGGCGGCATGGGGTCTTTCGGGGTCGAAAACCGTGACGTGGCAGCGGCACCTGCCATGTCAGGGGATGACGTGCGTGTCTCTGCAGGTGGATCCTCCTCCTCCGCTTCCGGTGTCACCAATGGCGTTTCGGGTATTCACAGTATGCTTTTGGGATCCAAGTACTTGAAAGCAGCCCAGGAACTACTAGACGAGGTCGTCAACGTTAACGATGGGGTTATTAAGACTGAAATTACCAAAAAATCTGCCCTCGCAAAGGCCATCGGAGAGTCATCCACGGCAGCCAGTGGCGACGGCGGTTCAGTCGGTGGGGAGGGAAGCGGCGGCAAGCCTAGCTCCGAACTTTCAACTGCCGAGAGACAAGAAATTCAGATGAAGAAAGCCAAGCTAATCAACATGCTTGACGAGGTATATAATACATGAATTTAATTGTGTTTAATGAATTAATTGTAATTTTGTAATATATTAATAATATATGTTTGTCAGGTGGAGCAGAGGTACAGACAGTACCAGCAGCAGATGCAGATAGTGAGTTCATCATTCGAACAAGCGGCGGGAATAGGGTCGGCTCGAACGTACACAGCACTAGCACTAGAAACCATATCGAAGCAGTTTCGGTGTTTGAAGGATGCGATAACGGCCCAAATAGGAGCTGCGAACAAGAGCTTAGGAGACGAAGATGGATTAGGATTAGGAAAGAAAATGGAAGGGTCGAGGCTTAAATACGTGGACCATCATCTGAGACAACAACGAGCTCTCCAACAATTGGGAATGATCCAGCACAATGCTTGGAGACCCCAGAGAGGCTTGCCTGAGAGATCCGTTTCTGTTCTTCGCGCTTGGCTCTTCGAGCACTTCCTCCACCCGTACGTAACCAAATTATACTTGTTTAAGTGCTTTTCATATATGCACATACATACTCATACTACTATTATTCACTTTCAGTTACCCCAAGGATTCTGACAAGCACATGCTCGCAAAACAAACAGGGCTTACCAGGAGCCAGGTACGTATATACTATATTCTCAATTTAATTATGCTATATATACTTTTCTCTGATCTTGGAATATAATAATAATAATAATAATAATTCAGGTGTCGAATTGGTTTATAAATGCTCGGGTTCGGCTTTGGAAGCCAATGGTTGAAGAGATGTACATGGAGGAGATGAAGGAGCACGAACAGAATGGGTCAGATGACAAATCCACAAAGAGCACCGAAGATCCCACTATAAAAACTTCAGCCCCACTAGACAAACTTGCTTCCTCTGCCTCTGAAGCCAAAAGTTTCAATTTCAAACAGGACGTTTCTACAAACCACAACGCCCCTACAGTTTCAGTATCTACTGCTCCATCATCAACATCACCAGTTGGGGGAAATGTTAGAAACCAATCTGGGTTCAGCTTCATGGGTTCATCAGAGCTTGATGGGATCACACAAGCAAGTCCCAAGAAACCGAGGAACCATGAGATTCTGCAGGCAGATCATCATGAGGCAGCAGAGAATGAGCAGCTATCTATGAAATTCGGGAATGATCATCAGAGGCAGCAGAGCAGAGATGGGTACTCTTTCATGGGGAACCAAACAAACTTCATTGGGGGATTTGGGCAATACCCAATTGCAGAAATTGATAGATTTGATGCAGACCAATTCACTCCTCGATTCTCAGGTAATAATGGGGTTTCACTCACTCTTGGTCTTCCCCACTGTGATTCACTATCTGCAGCAACCCATCAAACATTTCTTCCAAATCAGAGTATTCAACTAGGGAGAAGATTGGACCTTGGTGAACCCAACGAGTTTGGTGGCATCACTACCTCCACTCCTCACTCTACAGCTGCATTTGAAACCATCAACATGCAGAATCCCAAGAGGTTTGCTGCACAATTGTTGCCAGACTTTGTGGCTTAAATTAAAAACAGGACGAAATTAGAGAGAGAGACTGCATGGATCTCTCTCCCAATTTCTTCGAATTCCCAGGCCTAACTAGCATTATTAGGCTTGGAGAATAATGGAAAATCCATGGTAGTGTAAAGAAAGAAAGAAGGAAGGAACATTTTACTATAGTATAGGTTTATAGTTTATACCCCTGCAATATATAGAACCATTTGAATTCTGTAATAGATTAGGATTTGGGAATATATGATTGAGCATTGTATATTGTTTTTGTAAGTTTTGGAGATGGGATAGATATGGATTGATGTTATAAATTTTAATTTGGGAAAGATTATTATTACCCATGTCTCTTCATTAATTGTTTTCCTAGGTGATATGCTGCTTATCATTCTCCATGCAAGAAAGCGGAACTGCAGAACAAATAATAATCCTTCTAAAGCTGGCCACTATAATCATTCGATGCTAATATAGTATTATATATATATATATATTAGGACTCTTAACGGTTACTTGAATGAATGTGACAGAAGTTCCCTATCAGATTAACGTTTCAAATGAATCTCGTCAACGAGAACAGGAAAACAGAGGGGAATATTAGTTAAGTACACTAATCTTGCCCAAAATAGTACTTGAATACCAAATGAACTTTTACTCATGAGAGTTTTGGAAAAGAATTTATACAATGATATGGGAGTTACAAGTTGCAACCATCCCATACAATGGACAACGTGAAATTTATCTTTGTGAAATATATATAGTTGTTGTCATTATTACAGAAGTGGAAGCTATACTATATATTAAGATATATAGAATATAGGGTAAATTGCAATNTAAATCCTAACAGAAAAAAACCTCAGGGTACCAAATCGCTAACGGAGCAAACCACGGGGTACCACAATGCAAAAATTTTTCTTTCAGGGTACCAAAGGGGAACCGCCCCTAACCACAGGGTACCAAATTGCAATTTACCCTAGAATATAATGAATACATATGAAAAGATCAATGAGGATAGCTTCCTCGAGAAGGATACCATGTGTCTTTTCGATCAGTTTTTAATTAGAGCTATAAGCTAAATTTATAGATTTTAACTTAGGTGTACATGGTGATCCACTAGTAATGTAAGCACTAGGTCATATTTTTCGGTTTGGTCATTAATTGCTTGGACTGATAAGGTCAACAACTCTTAAAAACTCCAAGTAGACTTTGGTTGTTCCATCATCTTAGGCGTAATTCCTTGTCACCATCTTCTAAATTTAATTTATATTTTTAAGTCACCAATATGGTTTACTTTAAAAACTAGATTTAATGTTAGTTTAAATATTTTTATTTTGACATTTTATGGTAATGATCAGTTCACTTAAATCTTTTAATTAAAAATCTTTTGAACAAAACCATCAAGTTGTATGTTTCCTAAATTTTATATATTAAAATAAATAAGAAAAAATATTATAAAATGTATTCTTTTTACCCTTCTAAATAATTTATCATCTAGAATTTTAAAAATAATTTTTACACACAGCCTAGTGTCTACTTTAGGACATACGTGTGTGTCTGTGTGTGTATATAAGGTGCCTATTGTGTGGACTCTTCTTCTCTTTCCACTTTAATTAAATATTGTCAAGTAACAGAAACAACTATTCTGAGATTGAAACCAATATGCATTTACCATATATTGCCAAAAGAACAGAGCACTAAAATATATATATACACACACATTCAAGGTCCAACGTGGCTGGAATCTGTGTAGCTTATATATACAGCGTCCGATTCCGATACCTACGGGTAAAGAACACAAAAGAGCAAGTTCAAATTAGTTAACTCATGTAGGAGGATAATGGCCGGTTTTGGATAAGCACAAGCTAAGGAAGTTCTACTTGTTCAAAGATTTCTGCTTCAATTAACTAAGTAATCATGTCATTATAATATATAATGCTCATTGCTTAATATAAAATCTTGTAGTTATCTTCCACGAAAACGTTGTGAAAGAATGAACTTACAAAACAATAGTCAAACTATGTGCCTACTTTTAATTTTAAATATCTTCATTGACTTTGGCTCCCCAATATATTCATAATTAATTTCGTTCACTCTACTTGATTATATATTGATTTTTCATTTATTTGAGAACTGAGAGTACATATATAGCTAGGCCTTTGGAGGGCCGTGTTTGAAATGAAAAACTGAAGTGGCCCAAGCGAATCAAGAATTGAATATTAGTGCAAGATCCAACAGGTGAAGCATACATAATTATTGCGGTTGCTGTATGAAGCCAATCATTCCAAGAATTACATTCTTTACAGTTAGAAACGCACTAAATGCCCCACAATGCATTTCGATCACTAGTGATTTTTTGAGGACTAATGGAGATATAACCAAATTTAGATGCCATGCCTCCCACAAAAAATCCCACTCTTGGATTAGCTTCACCAGGGAAAAGGTGTATATATATATATCTTGAATCAGTATATATATAACGGAAAAAAGATTCGGTGGATGTGTCAAGTTTTTTTTTAATTTCCTCCCCGGTATCCGAAGTCACTCTTCGACTAATTCAGACTCGACCCGGGTCACGCACCTACCTATGGTGGGTGAGTCTCCCAACAAAGACAACTGCATTCACAAAGACTTGAACACGGGACCTTGCTTAAAGTGAACCAAACCGCTTACCACTTGGACCAATACTTGTTGGTGGTGGATGTGTTGAATTAATCATATATCGTTGGCATATTCCTCTCAGAAATGATATGATATGATAGTCCTCTATATATGTCGTCTTTGCAACCCGGGACCTTAAAACACCGCACTTCAAATGCTGCTACTAGAGTTATAACTCTATTAATCAGCAAAACTTCCTTTATCAATCTCTCCAATAATCTTACGTTGCCATCATTATTATCTTGGGCTATTATCATCTATTCAACATTTCAACTTAATTGTTCCTGCACACTAAATAATACTCATAAGTGACAGATGAGACTATATATATATATATGTAGTTTAGGACTAGGCTCTACTTGTAATATCGGAGACTATCTAGGACGTTCAATATCTCCAGTTTCTTATGTCGACTGAATTCTAATTTCTAACTACATGGGCATAACTCAAAGCACATATTTTTAGTGAGAGAGACTTTTAATAAAAGTAATTTATGTTCATAAAGTTTCAAATTTGAGATTTTGATTAGAAAAAAATAAAAGCAAAAAAGATATAAGATCAGCCCATACAAAATTGATCTGACGGTGATAAAGTTCTATGGTTAAAAATACTAGGGCTTTTTATTCTCTGTACAAAAACATATTTAAAGCTAATTTCAAGAAAAATTTGGGATCCCCAACTTCAGGGATCTTGGTCCCAACCAGTTAATTAATCAGTGACAATATTAATTCAAAGCCCCACAATTTTGAAAAAAAAAAGTCAATTATCTTTCGACCTCTTCTGAATTCAAACACAAATCTCTATTTCTTAAAAAGAAACTAGTTAGACACCACAAATTTATGTATCATATAAGAATACCTAAAAGCAGAGCACATCTCCTGGTTGCCTGCCACGTGTCACTATAAATTAAATTGTCATAAAAACTTTTTATGACAATTCGACCAATGGTAGCTATCCACGTATTTTTTCATTTTATTTGGTATTTTTATATGATCACTTTATATACACATGTCAATTGTCATATTAAGAGAACCAATCACGTGGTACATATTCGCCACCAAAGCGTTTCCAAGTTTGACATGTGTAAATTACCATTTAATTCTTCAAAATTTCGTTTGGTACAAATTAAGAAAATAAGTGGGCTATTTATTGTGATTGCATGTTTGTGAGCAATCACAAACACACAATAATCTATATTTAGAATGATTGTAATATCATATTCATTTACATCTTCAATTTGGCCAAGTCATAATTTAATCAAATTGATTGGTAGTGAATGCATTTTAAAAACATGCCATATCTGATTAATACTGCTATTTAAAAATTGAGATTTGCCATAATGATTTTAGCATTATAAATGTCTCATGATCAATCTTATGCCAACACCAAAATTTCACGCCGTAATATTTTTTGATAGACGTGACGTAGAGGTGACCTTATGATGAACCAAAAGTTTGATCGCGTTTCGGCCATTAATCCTGTCATTCGACCCAACTTCACAATCAAGGTTCGTATTGTTCGTTTATGGCACCGGGCATCGTACAGCTATGATAAATCAGCGGATGCAGGCGAGGGCATGATTGAATTTGTGCTTTGTGACAATGAGGTGATTTGTGTTTTATTTATTTGTATATTATATAATATTTTTTCATGTCTGTATAGATCCTTCATATAAGAATACCTAAAAGCAGAGCACATCTCCTGGTTGCCT
>QANZ01024583.1:0-13928 GCA_003254925.1 Chamaecrista fasciculata | reverse complement strand
GAAAAGAAAAGTATCTGAAAAATCAAAGGAAACTGCCCTCACTACTGTCTCAAGGAAATCTGCAAGAACTGCTCGGAAGAAACACGCTGAACCCTCTGGACAGGATATCATACTTGAAGTCTCTGATGACGAGCAAACTGAGGAAATTAGTCCTATGGACATTGAGGAGACTGAGAAAGAGAAAAACACTGAGGAAGGACTCCTTCCTGATCTTGAGAATATCCCTAGAAGAACTGACACAGCAAACACCCCGGAGAAGGACAGTACTCAGGAAGATGACGAGGACCCTGAAGACTTAGATTCTACTGAAAATGAAAATGCAGAAGAGGAATCTCCTGAATCCACAAATGAAACCACTGAGGAAGATAACATTGAGGAGGAATCTGAAGAACAGTCAGAGGATTCGGAACCTAAAGAAACCACAGGAAGCGATGGGCTGGATAAGGTGATTGCTGATGTTGTTGAAGGTATAACTATGAATGAAAATGATGAAGTTGAGGATGAGTCAGCTCCCATAGAACCAACTGACATTACCACAGGAGGAACACAGACGACTGAAAAGGATCCTTTGTCTCCAGAAACTATTGCTCCTAAAGATACTGAGATTCCAGAGGACGTTGAGGTAAAGAAAGAATATCTGGATCTCACATTCTCGGATTTCCTTCCCTCTGAGCCTAAAGATCGATCAGTACCAACATCAGACAACTCTGCTATTTCTCAACAACTTGATATTCTGAATCAGAAGGTAGATGTTCACACATTCAGTCTTGATGCACATACTGCTACTGTCGAGAAGCATACTGCTGCGCTAGAGAAACACTCTGCAATTCTACAGGAACATACAGCTGCTCTTCAAGGAGTTTCCCAGAACCTTCAAAAGTTAACTGATCAGTTTGCAGACAAGACAGCTTCCGATGCCGATCAGTTTCAGATCCTTAAGAACATGATTNAAAGCATTTTTCCACTAGGTGTGGTCGGTCATTTGGATCAACCGATGTCAATGTTGATCCATATTCATGAGAAATACTACAAAGGTTTTACATTAGCTGTCGCCTGCCTAACACAACTCTCCTCTTTTAACGGACTTGGGATCGTTAATGTAAGCATAAACAAACACAGGCAAAGTTATTATATAAAAGTGAGTAAATAGAAATAGTTTAAACATGGAAAAAAAACTTAGGTGTTGGATCAAAATTCAATATAAAATAGTTTTTGATTATTTACAAAAATTTGTTTGTCCTGAGGTCTGCGCGGTAAACGTTCCTTTGAGTAATACTTCAGGATCCTTTAACGCAAATCAAGTTTTGAATTAGTCACCACGTGTTTTAAAATTGGAATTGGAAATATGTCTCAATCTTTATCTGGAAACAATTGTATTAAAGGCATAATTCTATACCACAAATTAGATCTGCTTATTTGAGTCATATCATCATTAATACTGAATATTTCTATATCAGGAAACAATCTGAATTGATGGACATCAGAATCATTCTTTACATATAATAGTATAATGTCTGTCCATGATTCTGATCATTTACAGTTAATGCTGCATACACTGATTGCATTATCTTTTATTGCTGGTCAAATGAAATCGGATTTTACATTTATAATTAATTGACGAAATTCAAGGAAATGCCAAATTGGTGCTGCTACTGGTTGATATCTGTCCAACGGCTATTTCCCTTCAACTATAAAAGGATGAGAACTTGAAGCAAGAAGTCTCTGGTCATTGAAGCTAAAAAGTGCTATTGCTGCGTGCATCCTGAGTGATCATCCTTAGTACTGCTGTGTGCGATTTTCTGGAGCTTTGTGCTCATAGTTCTTGAGAGAAATCTCTTAGAGATAAATCTGAAAAAGAAAAATTGTAATTTGTGAATTGAGTGTGAGAAAAATCTTCAAGGAGGTAAAAGTGAGCTTCTAGGGTGAAACCTTGTAGAGGTGAGCCGTGTGTGGTTCCGTAGGAAGCAATATCCTGAGAGACTGTCCTTGGAGTGGTTTTTGGGTTAAGTTGTAAAACCTTGAGAGGTAATCCCAAGCTTCGTGCAGATTGTATTGAGATACAATATATATATATAGACCTCTAGCTGGTTGGTTAGAGGTGTGGATGTAGGATAAGGGGAATTTCCGTATCAAGGATCATACCCTTATTTGAACCACTAAAAGTTCTTGTGTTGCTGTTTCTTTCCTTAGCTTTTATATTTCTCCTGTATTCTGGTCTTTGGTAGTTATCTAGCGTTTTCTAACTTGCAAACCTTTTAAAGAATATTTCTTAAAACGAATCAGATTCAGTTCTTAAGGAAGTATTTTTAAAAGAACCTTGACTTTTATATTTTAAGGAAACAATTCATTTCTCAAGGAAAGTGTTTCAAAGGATTAATTTATTTACAAGAAAAATCATTAAAAATCCAATTCACCCCCCCCCCTCTTGGGCTTTTCACTAGCATATTTTCTAATAATTGGTATCAGAGCAGGNGAAGTATTTTTAAAAGAACCTTGACTTTTATATTTTAAGGAAACAATTCATTTCTCAAGGAAAGTGTTTCAAAGGATTAATTTATTTACAAGAAAAATCTTTAAAAATCCAATTCACCCCCCTCTTGGGCTATTTTCACTAGCATATTTTCTAACAATAGGTAATGTTCTTTATATGTTTGCTATAAGGTTCGTCCAATCAGAAACTTGATTTACATTCTCTCTCTTTTATGATTGGTCATGCAAAAATATGTGTTTAATATAGACAATAGGTCAATAGAATATTGACACTTGGAATTATATTTCATGATGATAGTGTTCTGTACTGCCTTTTCTCTACACATGGTTGATAGAATAAGGATGATGTCAAGTGCTCTCAGCAAGGCATTCTTGAGTTTTCTGCCTATTAGACTAAATTTTGAATGAGCAAATTTGAGGAATGGAAGAAAGAAGAAAAACAGAGATGCNGCTATTGTATGTGCAGTGAGTGCAGATGAATTCAAAAAACTGTCACGATGTGAAACCGCCAAGGAAATGTGGGACAAACTGAAGGACACATATGAAGGAACCTCAGATATGAAAAATGCAAAAATTGACATGCTGATGCATGAATATGAAACCTTCAAAATGAAGGAAAATGAAACTGTCGAGGAAATGTTCGAACGCTTTGGAAAGATTACCAATGCCCTTGATGCACTAGGAGAACGTCTTGCTCAAGCAAAACTTGTGAGGAAAATCCTGAGGTCTCTCTCCTCTATCTGGAAAGCAAAAGTAACAGCTCTTCAGGAAAGCTCTAAAGTTCAGAGCATGACAATTGATAGTCTGAGAGGAAACCTGATAACATATGAGACAACACACCTTCATGATGAAATAAAAAGATGAAAAAGTCAAAAGGAATTGCACTTAAGGCTGTGAACCATGATGATAACGATGAGGATGGAGACTCTGATGATGATGAGGAGGACATAGCCCTTTTAGCCAGAAAGTTCAGGAAAATGGGAATGCTCAAAAAGAAACTTTTTAACAAAAGGATGTCCTCTGGAAAGCCATTTCAAAACTGGAAAGAAGATTACAAAAAGAAGGAAGAAGTAACGTGCTTTGAATGCAAACGCCCAGGACACATCAGACCTGAATGCCCACTCCTTAAAAGAAGATTCCAAGAAAAGAAGAAAGCTATGATGGCCGAATCTACATGGGATGACGACGATGAACTACTAGCTGAAGAAGACAACGAGGAACTCGCAAACCTGTGTCTCATGGCCAAATCAGATGAAGAAAAGGAGGTAACCAAAAGTAATTTTGCAGATTTAAATGTTGATGAAGTAATTGAGGAATCTGTCAAAATTCTAGAAAAATATTATGATCTCAAAGATAAATATAAACATCTGAGAATAGAGTATGTTGAACTTGAAAATAAACTCATTAGAGAAGAAACTGCACTAAGAGAAGAAATTGAAATCCTCAAAGATGATTGTGCTGAAAAGGAAGAACTTCTTCAGGATTCAGTTGACTACAAGAGAGAACAAAACATGAGAATCAATTACCTAGAAAAAGATAATGGCAAGTTAACACGAGAAAATGAGGATATCAAAAAGATGAATGCAATTCTTAAAAAGGATCTAGAGAATTTTGTAGGAAGTAGCAGAAAACTTGATATGATGCTAGGATCACAAAAATGCTTCTATGATAAGGCTGGCCTAGGATATGGAAATAGATCAAAAGGAAAGGAAGCTATTAACTCTGAACCTTCTTCCTCTAAAAAGAAATTTATAGCTTTCATTAGACAAAAATGTTATAAGTGCAGAAACAAAGGGCATCATGCAGGTGACTGTGACGTAACTGGAGAAACATGCAAAGCTAAAAATCCCTTTCAAAGAATCAAAATGATGTGGGTTGTCAAAGGATCCAATGCAGGATCCAGCACTAACAATGTAAGGACCCAATGAAAGTTGGGTACCTAAAATCCTGTCATAATTACTTCTTGCAGGTATGTCTCAAGTCGAATGCAAAGACAGAATACTGGTATCTTGACTCAGGATGCTCGAGACACATGACAGGAAACAAAGAAAGCTTCCTATCCTTGACCAAGCAGGAAATGGGAAATGTAACCTTTGGAAACAACCTCAAAGGAAAGATAGTCGGTATCGGTAAAATTTCACTCTCCTCTTCCTTATCCATAGATGACGTATATTTGGTAGAAGATTTGAAACACAATCTAATCAGTAACAGTCAACTATGTGATAAGGGTCATCGAGTTTTGTTTAGCACTGAGAAATGTTCCATCTATGAGAAAGGAAGCGATAAAATTCTGATTGAAGGAACTAGACGTGAAAACATCTATGTCTTGCAGGCAAAAGCATTATCCCTCTCTTCTCATCGATGCCTTGCTTCTACCACTGACCAATCTTGGTTATGGCATAGAAGACTAGGACATGCAAGCATGGGTAAGATTTCAAGGTTGTCTAAACAAGAGTTGGTGCTAGGTCTTCCTAAGCTTAATTATGTTAAGGATAATGTGTGTGATGCATGTCAAAAAGGAAAGCAGGTTAGACAATCCTTCAAAGCAAAGGAGTTTGTGACAACATCAAGACCCCTGCAGCTCATTCACATGGATCTATTTGGGCCTATGAGAATCCAAAGCATAGGAGGAAAACTCTATGGATTTGTCCTGGTTGATGACTACTCACGCTACACATGGGTATACTATTTAGCTCATAAAAGTGATTGCTTTGAATATTTTAAATCATTTTGTTTGAAAGTGCAGAACGAAAAAGGATACCTCATTACAAGCATAAGAAGTGACCATGGCAAGGAATTTGAAAATCAAGACTTTGATGAATTCTGTGAGGAATATGGCATAAGTCACAACTTTTCAGCTCCAAGAACTCCTCAACAAAACGGTGTAGTGGAAAGGAAGAACAGAACCCTCCTGGATATGACCAGAACCATGTTACTGGAGAACAACATTCCTAAGTTCCTATGGGCAGAAGCTGTCAACACTGCATCCTACATTCTTAAATGATGCCTTGTAAGACCTATCCTAAATAAAACACCATATGAACTGTGGATGGGAAGAAAGCCAAATATCAGCTACTTCCATGCCTTTGGATGTAAATGCTTCACTCATATAAACAATAAGGAGGATACTGGAAAGTTAGATGCAAGAGCAGAGGAAGGAATATTCGTAGGATATTCAACCACAAGCAAAGCATACAGAATATATTTTAAAGAAAAACATAAGATTGAGGAAACCATTCATGTTGTGTTTGATGAATCAAATCCTACACCACAAGTCTGTGAAGATGACGATTCAGAAGATGAACCAGAGGAAGTCAGAACACCAATACAGGAAACTGATAGTCAGATTGACATCCTGAACGAACCAGAACCTCAGGAAAGTGAAAAACAGGCAACAGACTCTCCTTCCTCTTCCCTAAATCAAAATGCAGGATCATCCCAAGGAGGGACCTCTACTGAAGAAATAAAGAAACTACCACGTGAATGGAAAGGAGACTCTAGTTACCCACATAAATTCCTTATTGGAAATCTGAATGAAGGAATAAGGACCAGATCTTCAATAAAAAGCATGAACCACACTGCATTCATGTCCCAAATCGAGCCTAAAACCATTGATGATGCTCTGCAAGATGAATCCTGGATTTTAGCCATGTAGGAAGAACTTAAACAATTCGAGAGAAATCAAGTCTGGACCTTAGTCCCTGAGCCAAAGGATCAATCAGTCATTGGAACAAAATGGGTCTTCAGGAACAAACTGGATGAACAAGGAAATGTGGTAAGGAACAAGGCCAGGTTAGTAGCTCAAGGTTATAATCAAGTAGAGGGTATTGATTATGATGAAACATATGCACCAGTAGCTAGATTAGAATCTATTAGAATGTTGCTTGCTTATGCATCCTTCATGAATTTCAAATTATTTCAAATGGATGTGAAAAGTGCATTTCTGAATGGTTACATTAACGAGCTAGTTTTTGTCAAACAACCACCTAGTTTTGAAGATGTTCATAAACCTAATCATGTTTTTAAATTGCATAAAGCTCTTTATGGTTTGAAGCAAGCTCCTAGAGCTTGGTATGAAAGGTTAAGTGGATTCTTACTTGATCAAGGATTTTCAAAAGGAAAAACTGATACCACACTATTTATCAAAAATAAAAAGCAAGATATCTTGATTGTACAGATATATGTGGATGATATTATATTTGGATCTACTAATGAACATATGTGCAAGGAATTTTCCAAGATTATGACCAGTGAATTCGAGATGAGCATGATGGGAGAAATGAACTTCTTCCTTGGGCTTCAAGTGAAACAACATAAAGAAGGAATCTTCATCTCACAAACTAAATACACTAAGGAACTCATCAAACGATTTGGGATGGATCAAGCCAAGGAAACCTCCACTCCAATGAGCTCATCTATAAAACTTGACAGAGATGAAAAAGGTAAACCAGTAGATCAAAAATTATATAGAGGTATGATTGGATCTTTGCTTTATTTAACTGCCAGTAGACCAGACATAATGTTCTCTGTATGTCTTTGTGCAAGATTTCAAAGCGATCCTAAGGAATCACATCTAACAGCCGTGAAAAGAATTTTTAGATATCTTGCAGGAACTGTGAAATACGGACTATGGTATCCCAAGGAAGCCAACTGTGACTTGGTTGGATATTCTGACGCTGACTTTGCAGGTTGTAAGATAGATAGGAAAAGCACTTCAGGAACCTGCCAATTCCTAGGACATTGCCTAGTCTCCTGGTTTAGCAAGAAACAGACCTCTGTTGCACTATCCACTGCTGAAGCAGAATACGTGGCAGGAGGAAGCTGTTGTGCTCAAATCCTCTGGATGACTCAACAACTCAAGGATTATGGACTGAATTTTGACAAGGTACCAATTAAATGTGATAATACTAGTGCTATTAACTTGTCAAAGAATCCTGTGCAGCATTCCAGGACAAAGCATATTGAAATCAGACACCATTTCCTGAGGGATCACGCACTAAAAGGAGATATTGAGTTAGAATTCATTCCAACTAAGGATCAACTAGCTGATATTTTCACGAAACCACTGCCCAGTGAAGGATATTTTAAAATAAGAAGAGAACTAGGCATGACTGAGGAACCATAAACATCCTGATAAAATCAAAGGAACCATCTATAAACCTAAGGATATGCAAGGTACACACGCTTCAACTACTTAGATATTTTTTCTGTGTGTTCTAAAGGACGTAAACAAGGAACCAATTTTGTCTCTTAATCACATTTTCAAAAATCATTTCACGCATTATCTCATAGATTAAATTTATTCAAAACACATTAAAAGCTTTTTATTAACTTTCCTAATTTAATTTAATTTAAAATCATCTTTCCCCAATAACCGCCTAAAAAGTTTCCCTCTCATTTATTTCCTTTTTCAAAATTCAATTTTTCAAAAACCGCTCTCTATCTTTCTCTCTCCCTCAGCAACCGCCTTCTATCTCACACATATATACACTCTCTTCTATCTTTCAAAACCCTAACCTCAGAATCGACTCATTCTCTCCTCTTACCCACTAAGTTTCTGTCTTTCGAAAATTCTTCGTCTCTCACTCGTTCATTTATCTCATCTCCGCGTTCAAAATCTAGCCTTGCCTTATTCGTTCCATTACTTATCCCTGATAGTGCACCCTCCATCCAATGGCGTCCAAAGCAAAGAATGCTGAAGCATCTCCTTCTGTCAAATCCAACATCACTGAACCTGGAAAATCCTTCAAAAATGACTCTGCTGAGGAAGCATTTAAGAAGATCTTCTCCGTGAAGGACCCTGTACCACCGAGGAACATCAACGACACATTTATCGAAGGTCTGAACTATGACTGTTTCAAATTAATGAGGTACGTCGGATTAAGATGCCTTATTGATCTAAATGAGCCCATATATCCGAACATCATGAGAGAATTTTATAGCAATCTGACTTTTGATGAGGGTACCCTAAATGGCGATATGTATCTGAGAGGAAAATCAATGAAGTTGAATGAGTCGAATATGAGAATCATCTTGAATGCAGACAAACCAAGGAAGGACAGCGTTAGGGTCTATGAAAAAATAAAGTATACGGGATATGATAAGAAAGATGCAATACAAATGCTTACTGGGAAGATAAATGTTAGAAAAATCACTGTTCATGATCTGTCTGATAATATTAGGCTAATGAACCACAGGTTAGTTCAGTTGGTGATCCCTAGGAGACATAAAACTAAGGGTAAATTACACAAAAGGGCCCTGTGGTTTAACCTCATTTCAGATAGGGTCCCTGTGGTTTAAAAAATGTCAAACTGAGGCCTTGTGGTTTCCTCTGTTAGCAAATAGGGTCTCATGTGGTTTTTTTCCATCCAAATTAACAGAACTAGATTAGAATGAATAAAACAAACTAAAAAAGGACCATTTTGTAATTTGAACCAAAATTCAAAGGGTAGAGAAACCCTGCGTCATTAACCTTCATCTCCAGCACCTTCCTTCTCCTTCTCCTCTCCTTCCCTCCATGGCCTCTCCGACAAGGAGATCAGCGTTCTCAACGATTGGGAGAAGAAATTCGAGGCTAAGATGAATATACCAATTTTACCATTATGGGCATAATCCAACCTTTCAGATAAATCAATCCATCCATAAAACCCACGCCAACATAGATGATAATAAAATCACTTCAATTCAGTATCTTGAATATACAAGCCTTCTTTACTATTTTCTCTCACCACCAAAAATAATATTTTGGGACACAAAACTCCAACCATGAGCAAAAATCTAAAACATGACATTGTCCAAACCCAAATACAGAATCCTAAATCCAAGGAATACGAAACAATTCACAGAGAAAAGCGTTGCAAGCTGTGAACTAGACATTAAACACTAAACCCAAACAATTATCACTATGAACTAAACAAACCACAAATCCCAGAGAACAACCGCATCCAATTATTTTCTACCTCGAAGAAGTAAAACAAAAGATCAAATTTCAAATCCAAAACTCCAATTTACCATCCAGATGAATGATACTAAATCGATCAATACATATTAGAGAACAGGAAATAAATCTTAAGAGAAACCTTTGAATGTCTTTCTTTTGAGCCAACAAGCATTCCAAAATGCACTCTTTGCAAAAGACATGACCTTTCTGGCAGCTCAGAGGATCAATGAAAGGCTTCAAGCAGGGGCAGCAAGCATCGAAGGGCTTAATCGAGTCCTTCCCAAGCCTCTCCTTCTGAGTCCCATGCCCGAGCTTTCGTTTCTCCTCGTAGGTGAAGAAGGCAAGGTCGTTGTTGTTCTTCGAATGCCTCTGAGGCATCTCTTAGGGTTTGATTTACTCGGAGACAAATCTTCAATCAGAGTCGAATCAAGGTATCGATTGGTATATTCATCTGACCGGAGAAGGGTGACGAGAACGGAGTTGGAGTTGATCTGACCGGAGGGGGCTGTCGGCGTAAGGGGGAAGCCGGAGAGGAGAAGGAGAAGGAAGGTGCAGAAGATGCAAAGCTTAGTAACACAGATCGATGGGGTTTCTCTACTTTTTGCATTTTGGTTCAAATTGCAAAATGGTCATTTTTTAGTTTGTTTTATTCATTCTAATATGGTTCTGTTAATTTGGATGAAAAAAATCACTTGAGACCCTATTTGCTAACGGAGGAAACCACATGGTCCTAGTTTGACACTTTTTAAACCACAAGGACCCTATCTGAAATGGGGCCAAACCACATGGCCCTTTTGTATAATTTACCCTAAAACTAATGATCCTACAAACAGAGACATTTTTTTATCTGTGGTGTATATGTCGAGGATTACATATAGATGTTCCATTTCTTGTATTATCTGCTATGAAAGAATTTACTGCTGGAAAACTCTTAGATATGCCCTATGGAATGTTGATAACAAGAATAGCTAAGAAACTGGGTGTAGACTTAAGCAATGAAGAGGATAAGATAACAGTGACAACAGGAGGATATGACTATCCTCTGCTGAAAAATCTTAAGCTTCTCCCAAAGGATGCAGAAGGCCTGAAGGATAAAGAACAAAAGAAGAAAGAAGAACTGCTAGCTACAAGAAAGAGGGCCAAAACAAAGGCAGTAAAGGAATCATCATCAAAGAAAAGAAAAGTATCTGAAAAATCAAAGGAAACTGCCCTCGCTACTGCCTCAAGGAAGTCTGCAAGGACTGCTAGGAAGAAATCTGCTGAACCCTCTGGACAGGACATCATACTTGAAGTCTCTGATGACGAGCAAACTGAGGAAATTAGTCCTATGGACACTGAAGGGACTGAGAAAGAGAAAAACACTGAGGAAGGACTTTTTCTTGAACTTGAGAACATTCCTGGAGAAAATGACACAGCAAACTCTCCGGAGAAGGACAGCACTCAGGAAGATGACGAGGACCCCGATGATTTTGACTCTACTGAAAATGAAAATGCAGAAGATGAATCTCCTGAATCCACCAATGAAACCCCTGAGGAAGAAAACATTGAGGAGGAGTCTGCAGAACAGTCAGAGGATTCAGAACCTAAAGAAGCCACAGGAAGTGACGGGCTGGATAAGGTGATTGCTGATGTTGTTGAAGGTATAACTATGAAGGAAAATGATGAAGTTGAGGATGAGTCAGTTCCCATAGAACCAACTGATATTGCCACAAGAGGAACCCAGACTACTGAAAAGGAACCTTTATCTCCAGAAATTGTTGCTCCTAAAGATACTGAGACTCCAGAGGACGCTGAGGTAAAGAAAGAATATCTGGATCTCACATTCTCGGACTTCCTTCCCTCTGAGCCTGAAGATCGATCCATACCAGCATCAGACAACTCTGCCATTCCTCAACAACTTGATATTCTGAATCAGAAGGTAGATGTTCACACATTCAGTCTTGATGCCCATACTGCTACAGTCGAGAAGCATACTCCTGCGCTAGAGAAACACTCTGCCATTCTACAGGAACACACAGCCGCTCTTTAGGAAGTTTCCCAGAACCTTCAAAAGTTAACTGATCAGTTTGCAGCCAAGGCAACTTCCGATGCTGACCAATTCCAGATCCTTAAGAACATGATTTCACACTTCTACACCTCAATGGCGAAATCTGCTTATCGTGAAAAGGAGAAGAGGATGCCATCAGGGATCACTGAGGTAGAAAAGCTTGCTAGGAGGAAGGAAGTTTTCGATGAGATAGATCGTGCACTACCAACTACCCTTCCTAAACCATCATCCTCCACTATTCCTACTTCATCTACTGCCAAACCATCTTCTTCCTCTACCATCATTCCTTATAAATCTCATCCCTGAAAAACTCTTTTTTATGCAGTAGTTTGTTCTGTTTTCTTTTTGGATGACTGTAATATTTGTTAAGATTCTGAACACTCTGTTTTATTGTTGGACTGTTGCTTTAGCACCCTTAGGATGACTACTCTGTCTGAACTTGAACATCTTATTTTAAATCCTTGATATGTATGGCTTCTGGTATTTCTATCTGCTGTTATCTGTTGCTATATATATGTATTGTTGTAGTCTTGAGCTTATGCAGGTTAACCTTCATTCCTTTTTGATCATGTCAAAAAGGGGAGAAGTATTATATGAAGTTTGCAAATCCTAAAGAAACCGTATTAAGTTATGAGTATATGTGTGTATACATTCTTTAAAACTAGCTAAGTGCAAAGGTACGATTTCTTTTCTCTCCTCTCTTATTTTCATCACAGCATATCATTCTCTTCATCTCCTCATACTTCTAAGCATACTTGCATCATCTGTTTTTGTATGGGGGAGGAACAAACTCAGGGGGAGTTGTCCTCATTCGAGTTTTATGCAAACATTCAAATTTTTGCCATAATCAAAAAGGGGGAGATTGTTGGACTGAAATTCAATATCAAATAGTTTTTGAATATTTACAAAAATTTGTTTATCCTGAGGTCTGCGCTGCAAATGTTCCTTAGCATAATACTTCAGGATCCTTTAGCGCAAATCAAGTTTTGAATTAGTCACCACGTGTTTTAAATTAGAATTGGAAATGTGCTTCAATCTTTATCTGGAAACATTTGTATCAAATGCACAATTTTATATCACTAATGAATCTGCTTAAATTGTTTCTTATCATCATTAATACTGGATATCTCTATATCAGGAAACAATTTGAATTAATGGACATCAGAATCATTCTTTATATAATTGCATAATATCCGTCCATGATTCTGATTATTTACATTTAAGCTGCATACACTGATTGCATTATTCTTTATTGCAGGTCAACCAAGAATCGGATATTACATTTATACTTAATTGACGAAATTCAAGGAAATGCCAACTTTGTGCTGCTGCTGCTGATATATGTCCAAACGGCTATTTCCCTTTCACTATAAAAGGATGAGAGCTTGAAGCAAGAAGACTCTGAACATTGAAGCTAAAAAGTGCTATTGCTGTGTGCACCCTGAGTGATCATCCTGAGTATTGCTGTGTGCGATTTCCTGGAGCTTTGTGCTCATAGTTCTTGAGTGAAATCTCTTAGAGATAAATCTGAGAAAGAAAAAATTGTAATTTGTGAGTTAAGTGTGAGAAAAATCTTCAAGGAGGTAAAAGTGAGCTTCTAGGGTGAAACCTTGTAGAGGTGAGCCGTGTGTGGTTCCGTAGGAAGCGATATCCTTAGAGACTGTCCTTGGAGTGGTTTTTGGGTTAAGTTGTAAAACCTTGAGAGGTGATCCCAAGCTTCGTGCAGATTGTATTGAGATACAATATATATATATATAGACCTCTAGCTGGTTGGTTAGAGGTGTGGATGTAGGATAAGGGAAATTTCTGTATCAAGGATCATACCCTTATTTGAACCACTAAAAGTTCTTGTGTTGCTGGTTCTTTCCTTAGCTTTTATATTTCTTCTGTATTCTGATCTTTGGTTGTTATCCTGCGTTTTCTATTTTACAAACCTCTTAAAAATATTTCTTAAAGCGAATCAGATTCAGTTCTTAAGGAAGTAATTTTACCAGAACCTTGACTTTTATATTTTAAGGAAACAATTCATTTCTCAAGGAAAGTGTTTCAAAGGATTAATTTATTTACAAGAAAAATCTTTAAAAATCCAATCCCCCCCCCCCTCTTGGGCTATTTTCACTAGCATATTTTCTAACATACATGATGGTGTAAAGCCTGTTGCATATTAATAAGTCTTTGTGCAAAAAGAAATGAAAAAATTAAAATTTTTGGGACACAAAGTCTAGAAAATTATGAGGAGTCTAATTCTCCCGTGGTGGATGCAATTATTTTTAATATGTACTCTTTGTTGTTTAAAAAGGATTTGATGTCTAAATACCTAAAGCTATAAAGTTAGTGAGTTACCAATGAGTTTTGGAGTAAAAATAGAATAAAAAGAAGGGTAAATTCCATTTTAGTACCCTGTTCTTGTTGGGAAATCACAGAGGGAGCGCAGCGGAAGAAAATTTAAAA
>QANZ01024578.1:13877-66483 GCA_003254925.1 Chamaecrista fasciculata | reverse complement strand
CTAAATAGTTTTTTTTTTTATATTATTTAAATAAATAAACCTAGAATAATGTTGATAACAAAAAAATAGAATTTAATTAAACTCAATAGACTTTGTTTTAAAAGATAATACTAGCTGTTCCTTTCCAAAACAAAAGGGAATCTACGTTAATTTCTTGCCATCTTGAATTTTACCCAAAGTAAGAAACAAATTAAATTGTCTGGACAACACCTACTGGTCTATGTTGTCTAATCGCAAGGAAGAAAATAATTAAAGTAGTACTTGTTAGAAATTACGGTTGGAGCTTTGATGGTTTTTACTTTGGATTACTCCATTGTTGTTGCTACTCCTACCAAGTGGGAAAGGAAGAAAGAAAAGGAGTTTGAATTCTCTAGGGTATGGCATGGGAAAATGGAGAAGTCAAAGAAAGAAAAAGATGAGAGAATCAAAGGAGTGAATTATAATTAGGAGTAAAGTAGGGCCTAATTGTATATAATATATATATATATTATAATTTTTTTTGGGGTAAAGATAAGTGGTAAGATAGGGTGAATTTTATTTTATTTTTTGATTTTACCAAAAAATCACAGCATAAATATGCACCTTCATATGTGTTGAATTACAATAGGATTTAGATGGTAGATCAATGTATCAGATTTCGAATTTATAAATAAAAAACAAAGAATAAGATCCACCATTTATCATTTGTATCATTTGACTCGAATCGAATAAAGGTTTTACTTTTAATTGACTTGCTATATAAATTATAGGGAAAAATGAAATAATACCCTTTAAATTTTAGGTCATTTGTATATAGGTCTTTAAACTTCCAGTTTTAAAAATTAGATCATTAAATTTTGAAGATTTAGGAATTAGATCCTTCTGTGACCTACCATGATGGGATATGCCGGTATCTCTTACCTAAACAATTTGGATAGACGATTTCTCTCTCGTATATGTCTCAATAAGATAGTTAGCAACAAGGAAAGAAAAATCTTCATTTTTAATAGCAAGAATTAGATGAAATCATATTTAATCTTTCCTCTTCACTATTTCCACTTATTCGTTTTTGGTTCAGCAATTTAATTTTGGGGGTTATTTAGATATGGAATATAATTATTAATTTGCGATAGATTTTTATTAAGCTATACTAAGGAACTAAGTTAGGGAGTTTTGAGAATAAGGAAACTAATTAATTAATGGTTTAGAACTTTTTTTTTTTAGAGGTTACGTTCTATATGGAATCTAGACATTGTTTAAAGGTCAAAGTGCACTTTTTGCTCATGTCTCAATTTGGTTTCATAACTTTTTTGTTGCACTTTTCGTCCTATAACTTTGACTCAAGTAGTTACAAATTTGGTCCCGTGTTACACTTTCTATCCCATATCGTTCAGTCATGTTGCAGAATTGGTCCTACATCTTTTGGTCAGGATGTAAAATTGGTCTCATATATTTGAATCAGGCACAAAATTGGTTTCATATATTTAGGTCTAGTGGGACTGACGGTGAAACTTTTTGCAAAGATATGAGACCAATTATACTACTTGACCAAAAGTGATATGAGACTAAATCTGCAACTTTTTGTAATTATATGAGACTAAAAGTGTAACAAAAAAAATCATATGACCAAAGCAAAAATTATGGGACCAAAAGTGAACTTTAATTACTTTTTTCTTTTCCTTTTTACAGTTTTGGTTTGCATGATTGTGAGTTGAATTAGGATAGAACGACACTTATTAGTGGGTAGGATTATATGAAAAAGGGAGTTACAAATTTGGTTTGTAGACGCTTCTTGGAACAGTGAAGTATACTCAAATTAGCCAGAAGGGATCATTTCAGACAAAGGACTATAGTTTATTTCTTGGTTTTTGGTAAGTATCACTAGAAGCACTAGGGATTAAGAGTATAGTGGAGTGGCCAGTGGAGTTTTTTCTTTTCTTTTTTTTTATTGGTATAAATTATATCTCCAAAGATTCACATTGGTATCAATATTGTGTTAATTGTACTCTACTGATAACAAAATTGTACAATTTTTAAAATATAATTGATAACAAAAAAATTTTAGGGATACTAACTGAGACTTACCCCAAAAAATATTGAGATTTTTTTGCCAAAAAGCAAGACATCACCATTTTCTTTTGCCAAAAAAAAAATTGAGTTTTTTTTAAAAGGACTAGTATGTATTTTTAAAATTGAGATAATAAATGCATAATTTACCTGAAAAGGAATGGGATTTCTAATTATTCAAAACAAAATTCATTAATATCTTTCTAAAAACCAATTAGGGTAATAGTATATATTAATATTAAAATAATCCCTTTGTGAGAAAATATTTAGGATAATTATAAAAAGGAGAAAACTTTAGGTAAAGTTTCTTATATCTTTGTTATAAGGTTCTTCCAATCACAAGTTTGATTTACATTTTCTCTTTTCTATCATCTCATACAAAACAGTGTGTTTAATAGTTTCCTTCTATTATAATTGATCAAGCATAAAATTTTAGTAGCGTGTCAAATGTTTATTGAAAAACCTTATAGCAAATATATAAAGAACTTTAATTACCTAAGTTTTACCCTTATAAAAAAATGTTTATGATACAAAAATTTTAGGAACATTTTCTCTAGGTATAGCAACATCTGATTCAGACTCTGGACTTAATTATCATTGATCGGCTCAGTTTTCAAAAAAGTGGAAACCTAAATCAAGAAACAACCAAAAAACTTAAAACCATGTCCTGACTATAAAAACCATGGGTACAACTGTTTCGACTAGCTCAATTTTCAAGAATGTGGAAACCTAAATATAAAAATAACCAAAAAAACTTAAAACCATGTCTTGACTATAAAAACTATGGGCGCAACTGATTCTGTCTCTGGACTTAATTATTATTGACCGGCTCACAGTTTTCAAAAAAGTGGAAACCTAAATCTAGAAACAACCAAAAAACATAAAACCATGTCCTGACTATAAAAACTAAGGGCGCAACAGGAAAAACAGTGTGCCGAATTCTGCTATAAATAAAATGAAGTTTCTGCCTACTTTTACTCATAAAATAGATTTAGGCATTTCCCAAGTACAATATGATTTACTTCCATAGCTTGATGTGCAGCGAGGAGGATGAAGATGCAATTCGTAGAGAGGGTTTAAAGTTAGTTTTCTCAAATCGACTCATTGATTTACCAAAGGTAAAACAACTAGTACTCTATACTGAGCTTATTTTCCTCTGTATTAGTTTCTTAAAAAAATATTGCACAGATTCATATAAAAACCTTAATATCTATATTGCTGTTACCCTGCTGCTGTTACTTATTTTCCTCTTTATGTGATATTGCCATCTTAAACTTCTGATTGGAAAATTTTAATTTAGTTTGATATTTCCATATCATTTCTAGCCTTTGGAAATGGAAAAATTGGAAAAAAAATTGTTTTAGAGCATGAAAACTGTCCACTTTTACAAATAGAAATTTTAATTTTTGTTCCTTGAGGTTTTATTGGCTGAAAGCTTTGCAATCTATGTACATGTATCATTGAATCCTTGGTCCTTTTTCTTGTTTCCTCTCCTTAGTCACTTATATAACAATATAGTTTTCTTTGTTTATTTTTATAATAAAAATTATATGCTACGTATGTGTTTTTTTTAAAGAAAAATTATTTGTTACACATAATTTTATAATGATGCTAGATTTTAATCCAGTAGTTATCCCTTGTTTGAATGATATTAGAATGTTTGGGTGGATCTTAGAATTTTATATGTTTATTATTAACCTTGCAACATTTTCATTCAATGTTCAGTGAGCTAACTTTCTTTTTTGTTCAATTTGTTAGCTTGAATTGGCAGCATGCAGTTTGCAGAAATCTCCGTCCAGAACCTATTATACACACACTAATGGTGGATCATATTTGTAGACCAAGTTTGAATCTTCCATATGCTGCTAGTAGTAGTTTAAGTCGCAACTCTAGTTTCTTCTAGTTGATAGGCTAATTAGAGTAGGCTTACACCTAAGTCATTACTCTGTTTTGTTTCATATTTGTTTTATGTTTTACCTATTGTTACCCTTGAGAACATAACATTCTTTCTATCTAGTGGATTGTATTGTAATAAATTTCTCATTGCGGGCTTGTAATATATTATAGGGTAAATTGCAGTTTGGTACCTTGTGGTTAGGGGCGATTTCGCTTTGGTACCCTGAAAGAAAAAATTTTGCAGTTTGGTGCCCTGTAGTTTGCTCCGTTAGCGAATTGGTCCCCTGTGCTTTTTTTTTCGTTAAGACTTAACGGAAAATGTGATTGTGACCACATTAAAATGTCAAAAATCTCCCAACAAGTCTTCTTTTATGCGTTTAAGTCTTTTCCCTTCACTAAAAAGGATCAAAACATAAAGAATTAATTATAAAATGGTCTTTAGAATACTAATATTCCAGAATTTTCTCATTTTCATAAGATTTCTTTTGAATAGGTCCTGATGTAATTACACTTTAATCCCAAAAGTTTATGATTTCTTTTGGTCCCTCAAACGTTTCCATCCATTTTTTCCGCTAAAAAAAAGGACAAAATAAACTTTCATCCCCCAAAGTTTTATTTTTTTACATTAAGGTCATTTTCTTTTTATAATAGGATCAAAACATAAAAACAAAAAATAAATTCAGATTATAATTGAAATATCACATCTCCATTTCTCTCTCCCTCTCTCCTCCTTCTCGTTGATTCTCTGGTCTCTCTCTCATATCCCCGTTAACGCCATCATCCCCTTCCCAAAACACCCTTCATCTTCAAGTTCTTCATTCTCTCTCCAACATTTCTCCTCTCCGATCAGATCCTTACGAAAATCAAAATCATACGGATCGAGAGTCAAGGGCGAATCGAGGGAGGAATAAAAAGGAAACGCGATGAGAGAGAGGATGTAGAAGCAGAGGAAGATGAGGGAGTCGGAATCGGAGGGAGGGGATTGGCTCGCACATCCAGCTCGCATCGTCTTAATCCCTCAGTTATGAGGTTTGAGAATGTAGTTGAGAGGAGGAGAGGGAGAAGGGCGTTGAGGAGAGAGAAGGAAGAGGGAAGGGTCATGAACGAGAAGGAGGAGAGAAGAAGAGAGAGATGTGAAAATTCAATTATAATCTGAATTTATTTTTTGTTTTTACGTTTTGATCCTATTATATATAGAAAATGACCTTAATGTAAAAAATTGAAACTTTGGGGGATGAAAGTTTATTTTGTCTTTTTTTTTTAACGGAAAATATGGATGGAAAACGTTTGAGGGACCAACTTTGCCAAGTTTTGGAAAACTGAGAGACCAATATGGAACGAAAAATAACTGAGGGACCAATTTGGAACATTAAGCATAATTGAGGGACCAATATGGAAAAAAATAACTGAGGGACCAATTTGGAACATTGAGCATAACTGAGGGACCAAAATAGGACTTTGGCCTTCTCAAAATAGTCCTGAGAGGGTTTTTGATTTGTGGGGCTTGATTTTAGAAAAATTTGGGGGTTTTGATTTGTTTGTAGTGTACTTGAATGAAAATTTCAGCGTCTGGTAGTTGAACATGGGGATTTTTTTTTGATAAATCATAGATACTCATTTGTCTTTTGAAGTTCTAAGGACTATTTTGATAAAGATCATAAACTTTTGGATTAAAGTGTAATTAAATCAGGACCTATTCAAAAGAAATCTTATAAAAAAGAGAAAATTCTATAATATTAGAATTTTAAAGACCTTTTTATAATACTAACAATAGTATTTAGATTGTAGATCAATGTATTAGATTCGGATTTATAGATAGAAAACAACGAATAAGATCCACCTTTTGTCATCATGATATTAAAATTTAGGAGTTTTTTCAATTTAGTCCTGAAAGATTAATTGAAGAGAATATACAAAGAATAGATAGAGAAAGAAATTGAATTTAAAGAACAATCCAATGTAGAGGAATTATTCTTCTATTTCACTCTCTGTCCAAACTTAAAAAGAAATGTACACATCAAAGAATCTTATTCCATTAAACTCCTTGAAGTTTATGATTACTACCACTATATATAAGGGATTACTCCTGGCTTAAGGACATTTTTCTATACAAGATTTTCTTATATGCTAGCCAAATCTGATTAATCACTTGAACTGGAGGAGCTGTACATGTAGGGGTGGCAAATGGTTGGGTTGGGTTGGTTGTGGGTTGAGTTGTAAATGGTTGGGTCATAAATGGGTCATGGGTGGGTCATGACCCAGAAAATTAAGGGTTGATCCAACCCAACTTTGAACCCATCTTAAAGTATTTATATTATTTAATTTATAAACTAATTAATTAGAATAATTTTTAAATTATTCAATTTTCACCTTTTTCATATTTCTAAAAATTACATTTTGACCCAATTATTTTTAAAAAAAATCATTTTAGTCCTCAAATATCATGATCTAGGGACTTTTTTTGTAAAATTTGAAAATATTTAGGGGCATTATGTAATTTTTGCAAAAATTTGCAAAATTCATCTTCCTTCCACTGAACTCACAGTTTGGTGGGACTAAAGTACAGTTTTTTTCAAATTTAGGACTAATCTGTAATTTTATCTTTTTTCCAATATTTTTCAAAATTACAATTTTGGTCCAACTTTTTTTTTATAATTTTCATTTTAGTCCTCAAATATTATGGTTTAGGGACGTTTTTGTAAATTTTAAAATTTTTTGAGGGGCATTTTGTAATTTTTGCAAAAATTTGTGAAATTGCATATCCACCCCCTTTCACAAAACTACGTAGTTTTGATACAAATTTGGGTTGGGTTGGGTTGGATAACCCAAATTTAATTGGTCAATTTTGGACCAAACCCATCTTGACCCATTATCATGCCTTTCTGAAAGGGTTTGAAGGTTTGGGTTATGTTGATTAATTTTGTGGTTAGGTTGGTTGGGTTGGCAAGTAATGGGTTGAGATTGTCACCCCTATGTACATGTAACGAATTCAACATCAGAGGAGATTGTTGAGAATAAGGCACTAACAAGTCTTCTCCTTTTTCTATCATCAAAATCATGCCTTTCTGAAAGGGTTTGAAGGTTTTGGTATTTCCACCAAATCCTCCAACATTTTCACAACAAAAGAGCCACCTTCATCATTCTCTCTGTGATTATAATTAAGGAGAGGAAGAATATAAATATTATAATTATAATCACTGTGAATTGTTATAAATTAATAATTTATCATACATAATTCATGTTACAATACAATAATTTAGAGAGAGACTAACATTGATAATAAATTAAAACAATTTTGAAGGGACTAAATTGAGAAAAAAAACTTTCTAAGGGACAAAAGTGAAAATATTAACATATAAAGAGTCAAAATAGATATGAGAATGAGATGAACAAAGTCTCCAAGATGTATATGGTGCAATGCATATTCAATTGATTATCATTTTTATAGACTTACACATTAATTAGTCAGACTAACCCATTCAAAAATTAAATAAAACAAATTTAAATTTTCTAATTTTTTAACGGTCTAATGGTTGAAATTAGTCTAGTGATTCTTAATTACGAGTAATTGGTTACTTTTGAGTTCCGATCCAACTCTCAAAAACTGCTTTTTAGTTTTTAGCGTCGAGCCAAACCGTTTTCTTCTTTGATTAGCAATTGGACCAGTCGAATCCTCATTGGTCTAATTAATGATCGATGTGAATTAGTTAGTATAATTTGTTAGCCTAATTAATTAATTAGATATAAAACCATTTTATATATTTATTACATGTATACTAAATATATAATGATGGGGCATATGCACATAATATGAGCATGGTGTTAAATAAATGGTATATATGTTGTGAGTTTTTGTTGTTATGCACGGCAAAGTAATTAAGGATGGAATATATGTAGTGAGTTTTTGATTCATGCATATATATTTTGGGCTTTTACTTAAACATAATTGATTGTAGAGTACATATATATATATATAAGCTAAATTGCACTAAAACCCCCTTAATTTTAAATTAGGGGCAAAAAATACCTTTGAGTTTTAAAACTGGACAAAACACCCTTGAGCTTTCAATTGTGCTCACTTAAAACCTTTGACTTTTAAAACTTAAAGGTATTTTTAAACTTTCAATTTTGCTCACTTAAGACCCCTAAATAACCTCATTTTTTTTTAAAAAAAAAAACTCAATATTCTTAAGTGAACAAAGTTAAAAGCTCAGACAGTTTGTTTGTCAAAGTTTTAAAACTCATGGGTCTTAAGCGAGGACAATTGAAAACTCAAGGATATTTTCATCTTCATCTTTGTCATTCACAACAAAAGAGCCACCTTCAACATTTATATCAATTCACAGTGATTATAACAATTCTTTCTTCTCAATCCCACATGTCTTTCTCAAATCCCCCATCTTCCCACGACCAAACATATCCCAAACAAACCTAGGAAACCACTCTTGACTCTCTGGAAGATTAATGTCAAGATTCCTCCTTCTCCCCACAATCTCAAACAACAACATCCCAAAACTATAAACATCACACTTGTAAGTTATAGGTGAAGGCATTCAATAAAATAGGTTGATGATGACAAGACCAAACAAGAAGACCAAACTCCAAAAGGTTACATTTGATTAAATTAAGCTTCCAAAAAAAGTGTCTAACTCATGACGGGATTCAATTCTGAAATAAAACTTCTCACAATCACAACTAGATACTCTAGTCATTGAGATCGACTACTTAGTGCATTTGATATGAGAATGCTTGAAGATGGATACTCTTATGATCAAGCTTTTGTTGTTGTCATAATTGTTGAGCAACTCAAAGAAGCAATCATCTCCTACTTGTAGATCATTTTCTCTTGCAAATTTTTTCCAACCTGAAGAAAAGAAGCCATATAGGGGTTCCCCAGCACAAATCACCTTAACAATCCACTTTCTCTCTCCAACCATGAGTTCAACTCCTTGTTCTCCATCTTCCAAGTACTTGTTCACAAACGACCTTGCTAGACTCTTCATAAAAATCAATACACCACACCAATCAATAATTCAGGTTTAACTTATGAAGCACAAACACTGATACGGATATAGATACAAGATAAGACATGGACACACGCATATTATTAAAATTATGTGACAAAACGCAGTATGCATTTATATATAGACATGGTTGAAAATCAATAAATCTTGATAAAAATTTTAAGGTCAAATTGCAAATTTAGTCTCATATCTTTTGCCGAGTTCACAATTTAGTCCTATATCTTTTTTTTTTGCACTTTTTGTCCCATATCTTTACAACAGGTCCCAATTTGGTCCCATATAACTTTTGGTTTCAATTGATCATTTTGCAAAAATATAAGACTAATTCTATAACAAAAAAAAATTATGAGACCAAATTAATAACTGAGCAAAATATATGAGAAAAAATTAAAACTTTTGTCAAACTTTAAAAATTAGAATAGATACCTTGTTATCAAAAAATGAATATCATATTTGAGAGCATACCGGATTATGGGATGATCCTATGGTTAATTTGAAGAAAGGATTCTCTGAGTTGAAAATGTGAGCACTAATAGCACCTCTTGAACTACTAGTTCCTTTTGTGAGTTTATTTCCAGAACATGTAGCTTTACTCATATCTGATGCCACTCTTTTCTTTCTTTGTTTTTGACTACAAACTCTGTTTTGTCCTGTTTTCGAACAACACATACTTAACTTAGTTAATTACATTCCTTAATTAAACTCTATCAAAATGAAAAATTTCAAAATCATTTTCATACCTTCATTGAGTAGTTTATCTGAAGGGTCAGTATCCCTAAAGATCCGAACCCTGAAAGTGATGATTTTGTCTTCAGATATGAGCTCAAAAACACAAACATCACCAACTTTCAAGTCATTGTCCTTCCCAAATGCCCTAAACACACCATTAGAGAGTTCATACTTGGTTTTTGAATCCATTTTCCTCATGATTAACTTAGCATTCCAAACTCTCCCATCTAGCATCACAAGACTCACATCTTCTCCATTCTTTTTCAAATCCAAGAATCTCTTGGCAAAGTTGGAAGGTAGAGCCTGCAAAGAAATATATAAAAAAAATAAACAAATGCATGATATATAGTTTGTGAATACCATGTTAAAGTAGGGATCTTTCAATTAATTACCAGGTTAGCTGAAGAATGGAGGTATGATGGTTTAGCAACAAACACAAAAGATGGAGATTGAGATTTGAAATTGAAAGCATTAGCTCTCTCAAGTGCTGAATAATCACTAATTCCTTTTTCAGTTTCAGCAATATCATCACATTGTGTTGCCGAAAAGAAAGGATATTGTATTTCCATGGAAGTGGTCAAGTCCATTATGATAATGTGAAAATATAGAGAAGAAGAAGAAGATGATGATGATGATTGATCAAGCTGAAAAACCAACAATCGACCATCAAATAGAGAGTGAAATTCTGCGAACTCCTTCCATCCCTTTGAAAACCAGATCTCATCATCGCCATTATTGTTATGATTTCTTCTTTCAAGATTCACTTCCCATTCAGATCCATTTTGGAGCTTAAGAAATACATTGGTGAAGTCCCTTAACACTTGCCCATGTTTCTTCACAAACTTTCTTGGAAGCATCTGTATCAAGAAACTCATGTAAATTAATGAAAATTTATATATAAATGATAAGAGGAAGAGACAGAGAAGGATGAAGATGAAGATGGTTCTTACAAGTTCATGATGGCGGCTGACAGAGATGATGGGCTTGATAAAGAGAGAAGCCATGGCTAGATAGCCCTTTCAACTTCAGCACCAACATATGAACGTTTCAACTTCTAAGTGTGGTGTAAATAAATAAAGATTCAAGGTTAATTAACTAGTTTAACTTTTTTAAAAATTCGATGATTCAGTTGCTTTTGTGGTGCAAAATTTATATAAATGTTATTTTATTTGTTTACTTATTTAACCAATCAAATTAATTTCTTAATAAGTACTCATTTACCGAATCAATAACTCAACGGCATAATCCTCAATAGCTCAATTTGTCCCATGTCCTATAAAAAACTTGAGTAGGGAACATGTACTTAAAAAAATGGTCTAATGCTCATATTGGTCCTAAATATATTTTCTTAAAGTGAAAGAGACTTGAAGTTTTCTGGACTAAACTATAATTTAAAATAGACGAAGGACTAACGGTGAGAGCTCTTCACATTGTGTCCACGAGCGTCGTCCCTTTGATTCAATCCTTTTATTGAGAGATCATCGACTAGGATTTCCTCCTACTCCTCCTCCTTGTCACGCTTCTCCTTCAGTGTCTCTCCTCGTTTTGACACCTCGAAGCCATGGTACCTTAGTCTAGCTGACACATCAACATGCAAGGTGGGCCTCAAACTCATCTCCCCTCTCAACGCTCGATCCTACTCATTCGCATCACCGGTCACTTGGACGCCACATGGAGACATGATCGACTGTGCAAAGTTGATGAGGAAGAGCTCGCTACCGTCCACTCCAGTATCGCAACGTGTCGTATGGAGAGAGGCTACTGAGAGAGGCTACCGTCCACTCAAAACTGTCCACTTTTACAGAGAAATTTTAATTTTTGTTCCTTGAGGTTTTATTGGCTGAAAGCTTTGCAATCTATGTACATGTATCATTGAAACCTTAGTTCTTTTTCTTGTTTCCTCTCCTTAGTTACTTATCTAACAATATAGTTTTCTGTGTTTATGTAATTTATTTTTATAATAAAAATTATATGCTACGTATGTGTTTTTTTTAAAGAAAAATTATATGTTACAGATAATTTTATTTAAGGATTCTAGATTTTAATCCAGTAGCTATCCCTTGTTAGAAAGATATTAAATGATAACGTTTTTCGGGATTAATTTTAATTTGGTGATAATATTTCTGTGTTTTAGTGTCTATGGAGTGGCTTGTTATTATTTATTTTCTTAACTAATCAAATTATTTCTTGATAAGTACTCAATTAATGAATCAATAACTAAATGAGTGGAATTCTGAATTGGTCCTATTAAAAATTGGATGTGGGTCATCTATGCACTACAAATTAGAAAGAGATGCGTGAGGGAGTTACAACTTCTCTCTAAATTGAAATGCATTTATATCATATTGGATCCACTTAAAAACTTGAGTAATGAATAACTGAACAAGTACTTAAAAAATATTAAATTGAATTTCACGGGTTAAAGCTTTTATTAGAAAGATGATTTTAAGATAATTCCTTTTATGAAAAAAAATATATTAATATAAAATAATTCCTTTATGAGAAAATATTAAGGATAATTATGAAAAAAATTGTATGATGCGAAAAAAAATTGTAAAGCTTTTATGTGGGTATCGCAACACGTGATTTGGATTTTAGACTTAATAATTATTGATCAGCACACAATTTTCCTAAAATTTGAAAACTAATACTAGAAACAGCCAAGAAACTAGAAACCATTTCCTAAAGATAAAATACTGTGGGCGCAACGGGCAAAAAACTATGTGCTGAATTTCTCTATAGATAGAGAAAGTTTCTACCATCTTTTGAACATAAATACTTTCAAATGCTATCCCAAGGACGATATGATTAGCTCCCATAGCTTGGTGAGAAAAGAGGATGAAGATGACGGTGGAGATAATATTCATAAAGAAAGCTTGAAGCTAGTATTCTCAAATCGACTCACTGATTTACTAAAGGTAAGAAAACTAGTACTCTATGTTGAGAATATTTCTCAATTGATTTTTCTTATATGTATCTCTTTTGAAATACAATTAATTGTCACTTGAGGCATGCATGATGCTAACCAAAAGCACCGAACAATCAACCCATTTCTTTTGCATATGATTATTGACCATGCATAAAATGGATCACTTGAGAAATGATTTCCTAACCTTCTCTCTCCTAGTGTTGTTTGATTCAATCAAAAAATTTTGCTCATTTTGTTAACATATGTACGTTTCAACTTGACGAGTAAGTGAGTAACTGTGGTGTATTTGGCCAAAAAACGATTTCCTGACCTTCTCTCTCCTCGATTTCCTATGTTACAAAATTCAAAATGAGTAATTGTGGTGTATTAGTTTAAATGTGTAATTTTTTTATTTTTCTGGTTTAGAAGTAAAAAAAAAAAAGTCTTCTTATGTGTGTAGATTTATATATAATAACATAATGTCTTTTGTGTAGATTTATGCTGGTGGGGAATTATTGTTGTCCATATTCTTCCTGTTTTGGATAAGAAGCACTTCCAAACTCGGAAGAAATGGAACATGCATGGTTGATCAAATCATCTTCATCTTCGTCTTCTAGATTTGTCACATTTGAACCTGAAACGAAAAATATGACTACATTCATTATTTTGGGATAAAAAAATGAACTCTAGAAATATTTAGGAACAATCTAAAACTTCTAAAATATTTTGGACCAAAATAAATCTATAGGTATGTATTTAAAAATAGTTTGAGTATTTTACCTAAAAATATTGAATTGCATTTCATGGTTAAAGCTTTTAATTTACATACATTATGAATGAATAAGAAGCACTGAGAATCTGAGAATCAGATTGTGAGAGACAGTGGTGCAAGATGATGATGATGGTGCTTGTGGTGTTGTAGTTTATAGCTATGCCTATATCTTTATGTAGCTACTAGCTAGATATATTAACCTGACTAATTGAAAATCCCTTTATGAAGATACATTCATCCATACAATTAATTGTCTTTCCAACGGTACACTAGTTAATTGAAGATTTTTTTTAATGAACAGAAGATAATGTTTATTTATTCATTTATTTTAGGGTCTAAATCATGATAAATTTTGGTGAAGTTGGAGGTCTGATAATTATTAAGAATATTGATAAAAGACCCAATAATTAAGTAGCTTTAAGCCCAACAACCAAACCACAAGGGCCCAACAAGCCAACCCAAAGATGCAGAACCCTAGTCAAGGTTATAAAAACAGGAGGATTCCCCTCCCAGGAAGGCGCCTTGGTGTCTGCCAGCTACCAAGGCGTCGAAACCCAGATTAAGACATTGCGAAGACAACAGAGCAAACATTCAGGAAACAGAGTGAACAACATTAATGAGCGAGCGAAGACACTCTCTCGGATATGGCGCCCCGCTCCCTGAAATGGCTCCCTCTGTCATAGTATAAAACAAAGCGCATTCCTCACACGCAAAGGTATGCTTACACACCCATTCTACTCGCATAACAATTCTCTAGCACTTTAGATATCTAACTTTAGCATCAGAGGTGAATTAAAGGGCACCTCCCTGTCCTTTATTGACTTGCAGGTAACCTATTGTTCAGGAGCTACTTCATCTGAACCAGGTAATGACCTCTGCCAGAACCTGATTCATCAAATTAATATGAATAAGAATAAAACTCCTCACAAAAGTATCTTCAATAAAATTTGAACCAAAATTTTAATTATACAGAATGAATACACTCCAGTCAACTTTTCAATTATACACAAATGAGTCAAGTTACTTCTTCCCAAATGCACTTTGGGGGAAGCTAATGTGAGAAATTTTTTTTGTTGTTTTGATTTGCAGTCTGAAATGCAAAAGTGATTTGCATCATAATTTTATTTCATAATTATTCTTAATATTTATATAATATATTGGAGATGATCAAATTTTAAATATATAATTCCTAATTAATTATATATTAACATTAATATATAGTAATTTACCATAAAAGGGATTATTTTATAATTACCTTTCCAATTAATTATAAAGATTAAAGTATCCTCAATCACTTTAGCTTAAAAATTAAGTTTCAATTCCTTCCATTTTCATTTAATAAAAAATGTTTCTAGAATCATTAATTAAATACAAATTAATAAATGTTATTTATTCTGATTTAATAACTAAATTGGAGAGTTTGGACTTGTGGCTAAAATTTTGACCCATGTTAGTTCATGCTAATTATGTATTTTCAAGTTGGGTTAGGCCCGTGTCCTTGTCAGTCACAGGCTCCCACTGAAGAGGTCGTGACAAAGTACTTTATATATAAGTCAAAAAAAAAAAATTGAAACCTCTATATTATATTAAGGGTGTTTAACATGTTAGTTTGGATAAGCTTATTTCAATAATTGTGAGTTTTAATTAGGGACAAAATGGCAATAACGTATAGTAGTATAAACCGTTGCTACTTTTTAAAAAGTACAAAATAAAATTAGAGATAAAATATTGCGCCTCTAATCAAAATATAAGTGTTTGGTGTAGTAGTTAGACGAGTTTCTCTAAACTCGATATTGTTGAAAGGGTCCAATCGTTTCATCTTTGAGACCCGAATGTAATTAGTCTTCTTTTAGACTATTATACGGATAGGCGGAAGAGACTATAGTTTCATGTTAGAGATGGAAATTAGAGACGGAAACAATACGTCTCATGTTAGAGATGGAATTCCATCTCTGCTTCTTGAGACTACAATATTAGAGACGAAAACCATTTTGTCTATAATTTCATCTTTAATACAGTTAGAGGTAGAATTTATAGGATTTAGAGAGAAAAAGACAACAAAACAATGAATAGTACTAGTGGCATCAACAACTAAACCAATTGCATCATCGCAACATTGAGAATTGGTAATGACGTGCCTTGTTGGACTTAAAAAAAGGTTTAATTTTATAATTCAATTTAATATTGTTATAACTGTTTATGGTGATATATGTTTGGAGAGAAATCTAGACAGTGATAAATCATAGGTTATCAAGTTCATTACATTAAAGAATTTAGAGCATATATCATTATTAATAACTTATTTTTTTAATGATTTATTTATTTATTGATGCAAATAATGAAGTTAAGTATGGGAATTGCGTTTCAGGCCAAAAAAAGAGTATGGCAATTGCATGATGAGATCATATGGATAGAATTGGCATTAGATGAATGTTGCTCATATGTGAACCAAAATATGAATTTTATGAGAGCACTTACCAAGTGTATTTTTATTTATATAATTGCCCATTTGATCAAGGTTGGTTAAAGGTAACGTTGATTTAAACCTATTTTAATTTATGGACTTCATTGATTTTATATTCGACTAATCAAATTGATTAAACTAGTACTTTTTAACATTACTAAAGAATGGAATATATATATATATATATATATATAAACACATAGTAAATTAAAAATTCAAGATGATGAAGACATAAACAACACGAGAATTTGGTCTAGAATTACATGTTATCTTTAGCGAATACATTCTCTATCCAGTTGGAATATAACGAGGTCAAATTGGGCTACTCGTTTCACAGCCAAACAAATAAAGTTGGTCATGTTTTTTTATTTCAAGTCTAAATGCGACAAGCTCGGAGGTATATGTTACTCTTAACGAGTTAATAGTCTGTCTAAATAGGATCATCAACAAATGAAATCAAATCAAACTCAAAAGCGAGTTTGAGACATAAACTTCTTAATGTGACCAACCATCACTATGGTCTTCTAGATCTCCTAGGCAAAGCCGCAGCAAGCAAGCAAGCATAAGCTTGTTCTTTGCTATTTTGTTTTGGGGCTTTGAATGAAGTATTTTTTTTCCAAAAAAAAGGTAGTCATTAAATCAAAATCAATTACAATTATTAATTTTCAATTTGTTAATGACTCAAGAGATAAAAATTTCATAGTAATCCAATTATTATTAGATAGATATTTTAGGGAAAGAAAATATATATATATATATATATATATAAATATTAAAATGATCCCTTTTTGGGAAAATATTTAGGGTAATTATGAACATTTCTTATGATGCAAAAAAAAAGTTTATGAACCTTTTCCGTGGGCATCGCAACACGATATTTAAACGTTGGACTTAATAATAAGGCCAGCGTCCTATTTTAGTCCCTCAAATTTTTTTTGTTCTCTTTTGTTCCTATTAGTCCTAGGCTCTTTTCTATCAACTTTTCATTCTTCTTCATCTTCTTACCCTCTTGCTCTTGAGCCACTCCATCTTCAACTTTGCCATAGACTACAATTATTCGACAATGATGACGATGAGAGCGACAACTAGAATTACGACGGTGCTCTAGAAGCAACAACAACAACAGAGTAGGAGGAAGAAGGAGAATAAGAAGAAGAACTGGACCCTTAGCTTTTTTTTTTTGTCAAATCCATTAAAACCTCACTTTGTTTATTTTTTTTTCTTATGCTTTTATTCTATTATAAAAGGAAAAGAACCTTAATGCAAAAAGAAATAAAACTGTTAGGAGATTAAAGTTAAATTTTCCCTTCTTTTAACGAAAAAAATGGACGGAAAAGAGTCAGGGACCTACGGTGGAACTTTTTGGAAACTTTTGAGATCAAAACGGAATGAAAAAATTTTGAGGGACCAAAACAGAAATTTGTGCAAACTTGAGGGACCAAAATAGGACTTTAGCCTAATAATAATTAACCAGCTCGCTGTTTTCCAAAAACATGAAACTTGAACCTAGAAACAATTAACTAAGAAACCAGAAACCATTACCTAACCATAAAACTATGGGCACCATAGAGAAAACTGTGGGCACAATAGAGAGAAAACTATGTGCTAAATTCCTCTATAAATAGAGAAAGCTGCTACAATCTTTTAGTCAAAATAGTTTTAGATACTTTCCCAAGTGCGATATGATTAGCTTCCATAGCTTAGTGTGCAAAGACGATGGAGATGACAAAGAAGATGCTATTCGTAGAGATATCTTGAAGCTAGTATTCTTAAATCGACTCACTGATTTACCAAAGGTAAGAAAACTAGTACTCTATATTCAGCATACTTTTCAATTGATTTTTCTTATATGTATCTCGTTTGAAATACAATTTATTGTCACTTTAGGCGTGATGCTAACCAAAAGTATCATACAATCAACCCATTTCTTTTGCATATGATTAGGTGAAAAATCAATATACTTCTAAGAGAAGGAGATGAAAACGAGGATGAAGAAAATGAAGATGGTGGTGGAAGAGCCGAGGGTGCCCTCTCAAGTGGCACTAATGCTCAATATCACGGGAACAAAAGGGTTGGAGTTCCCTAGAGAAGGCCTAACGAAAAGGCATTTTTTCTAGACCATATTGACTATTGAGAAATTACTGTCGTGGATGCTGTGTTGTTTTTGTATAATATGTCTGAAAGTTTTATCAATAATACATTGATGTATATATATATGTTTATAATAAAAATAAATAGAGAGAAAAAAGATAGTGAAATTGAATGAATTGGTTTTATTATTTTATGTTATTATCAAAATATTCATATCAATATTAAACAAATATTTTGAGTTCTTGTACTTTTAATTGAAGAAAAGAAAATAAATCTCTATAATCTTGGACTAGAAAGATGAAAGAAACGTTGTAATTTGAAGAAATAAAGAGCATAAATGCAAAGGATTTATCATAAATTTAGAGAGTGAGAACTAGCACAGTCTTCGTAAAAGCACTTCACATAGAAATCAATAAAAAAAAAAAAAAAGTAAAACCTCTATATTACATTGAGGGTGCTTAACCGATTAGTTAAAATCTATTTAATTCAAGAACTGTGCCTTTAAATTGCGGTTTTGGGTCTACCACGTACTATTGACTCTAATCTTACTTAGGTAAATTGCTCGAACTGATTTAAATGATCTCATACCATTTAAATTTTTCTTTCCACTTGAGAATGAGAATGGAGTCAAAAGGTGGCCAAATGCCATTCTTCATACTCTCAATATTTAGATTCTTTTAAAAAAATGAAAAAATTGAAGCAAAGATTATTGAAAATGAAGCTAAAACGAAGAAATATTGCACAGTTAAATATCTTCGAGTGCAATCAAGTGATCAACAATCAAACTGTTGTGCCTAGAACTCAACACGTAGCAAGTTACATGGGACACATTTTCGTGCCTTAATTATTCAGACAAAATTTACTATTTGGTTCCGAAATTTATACCGAATTAATTCAATAATTGAGTAATCAAAATATATGATTTGATCTCTAAAATATTATAATTGAAACAATTTAATCCATGTGACGATTTGATCCGTAATTCGAATTTGTATAAATTTCTAGTGCATAAATATGTATTTCCTAGTTCTTGAATTTGACCGCGGGTCCAAATCATAAAATAATGTTATATTTTTAAAGATCAAATTGTATATTTTAATAATTAAGAGAATAATTCATTGACTCGGTACATATTCAAAAACTAAAAAAATAAGTTTTTTCAATATATAGTTTAGAGAGGGTAATTATGTACCTTTGTTAGAGTTAGAAAAAAATTTATAATTCAATTGTATATTGTTATAACTTAAAACTGTTTATGATGATAAATTTTTTTAGAGCAATCTAGATAGTAATAAAGAATTTAAAGCATCATTATTCATTAATAACTTTTTTTTTAGTGTTTTATTTAGTTATTGATGCAAACAATGAATTTAAGTTTGGCAGTGGATAAGATATGGACGAACTTGGCATTAGTTGAATGTTGCTCTTATTGTAAGTGAATTTAATTTGAAAATTTTCGAAGTATGTTTTTATTTATAATATTGCTCATTTGGTCAAGGTCGTTTAAATGAAACTTTCAATATTCTTTGTTAATAAATTTTAAATAACTTCATATCATTAAATATTTGTTATTTTGTGTGGATGAGATTTAAATTAGATCTTTAATAAATCTCTTTCTTAGATTAAAAAGCGAGTGGAACTAAAGAAAATCTCAATTTTATCGAAACCTTAAAAAGATAATACAACATGTGAGACTTTAATATGACTTCATAGGTTAGCTTTACGCTAGCTTTTTAGCTTCACACGAGTACAACTCAGTCAGAATAATATTTTGATGTCAATTGGAGATCTCATCCCAAAAGACTAATCTATTAGGTTGGAGTTGGGAGGACCTCATAACTTAAATACCCCCCTTACCACATATAAAGATAATATGACAATAATTAACACCATTAGTGAAAAAATGAATAGAAAGATCTAATTTCTAAACCTTCAAAATTTAAGTATTCAATTTTTAAAATTGAATGTTTAAGGACCTACATCTAAATGGCGCAAAAATTAAGGGTTATCGTCGCATTTTTTCCTAAATTATATTGTCTGCCTACCATGATGGGATATGTTGTTTTCTATGACCTACACAATTCGGATAGACGATTTCTCTCTCGTCTGTGTCTTAATAAGCGAGTTAGCAAAGAGGAAGAAAAATCTTCATTTTTAATCTCAAAATGAAGATAAATTTACAGTTGATTTCTTTATTAAAGGATAAAGAAGGAATTTTTTTTTCTACCAATTCACTTATTAGAACACAAATGAGATAAACCTTCTAAGTCAGAATTTTAACTTATAGATAATAGCAAAAATTAGATGAAATCATAATTCAAACTACTAGGGGAACAAATGAAAAAGTTTAAAGACTAAAACAGAAAAAAAAAATTAATTTAAAGACTAAAAAGAAATTCACTTTATTATTTGAAGACAAGAGGCAAGAGGAGAGAGAGACTGAGAGCTCTAGTGTTTGGCACATGCTTATCTGGTGATTAATTCCTGTAAAAAGGGTTGCAAAGGTGTGACACAATTCTAGGTAAGTATAGCCATCAAGGATTAATTAGGCTTCACAAAAATAATAGTTTACAAAGCACATAGCCTTCTTCCCAGATGACAAAAGTATATAATAAGAATGAAAAAAATGATTCTACAATAACCTTTTGTACTATTAAATTGATACAAGTGACAAACTGAGTCTATGCAGACATCTCTATGTTCAATGTCTTGTTCACTGGTTCAGAATTGAATTGTTGAGAAGATTCTGTCATCCATGATGATGATGATGCAGAAGCATTTGAATCTTCCTGTGGATTCAAATTTGACACCAAATTGGGAAAAGGAAGTGGTGGTGTAGAGATTTCTATTTCACCTTCTAACATTTTCACCACAGTACTCATAAGAGGCCTATCAGTTGGTGAATACTGAACACACCATAAAGCCACCCTCACCATTCTCTCACCTTTTTCCCTATCTTTCTCTTCAATCCCACAAAATGAAAGCATCACTTCCAATTCATTGTTCTCAAACATATCCCATGCCCATTTTGGAAACCATTGTTGTGACTCACTGAAGCTATCATCAAAATGCCTTCTCCTCCCCACAATCTCAAACAGAAGAATGCCAAAGCTATAGACATCACACTTATGAGTCAAAGGATAAAGATTCCACAATTCTGGTGCAGCGTATCCTCTGGTTCCTCTGAATCGCGTCATGTTTACGTGGCTGCTCTCTCGGTTGTACAGCTTTGCAAGACCGAAATCTGCTACTTTTGGCTCCAAGTTCATGTCAAGGAGTATATTCTCTGGCTTAATGTCATAATGAATGATTCTTTGCTGACACTCCTCATGCAAATAGGCAATTCCTTTGGCTGTTCCTATTGCGATTTCATGAAGCTTCCCGAGCTTGATTTCTCGGTTCTGGCTGCCAAACAAGAAATTGTTGAGAGACCCATTTTGAACAAACTCATATACAAGAGCTCTCTTGTCATGGTGAAAGCAGAATCCATAGAGTCTAACTAGATTGATATGGTAAGTTCTTCCTATGGTGCTAATTTCTGCCTTGATTTGCTCCTCCATTCCCATATCCAAATCATTGAGAACTTTCACTGCCACAAGCTCACCATTACGCATTTCGCCTTTATAGACTACCCCAAAAGCCCCAGAACCCAAAATGGTGGAGTAGTTATTTGTAATCTCTTCAAGTTCCTCAGGTGAGAATCTGATAGGTTTCTCTCTTGTGACATTGCTAAGGAATCTTTCCATAGTTGCAAACTCCACTTTTGAATCAGATGGTATGGCCACAACAATTTCTTTATTGTTTGATGGAAGAGAGTGTGATCCTTTGTGGAGGTTATGATCTGTGGTTGGAATCTGAGTGTATGCTGCTGGAATGATTGTTCCTGCTTTCTTCAAGCATTGAATAATGGCGTATGCTATTGCTATTATGGCTATTATCATCACCAATGCATACACTGAAAATCAAAATGGAATAGAATATGTGTAAATTTTGTTGTCGTTACCCAGAACAAGATAAAAGATTGGTTAAACTACAGAAAACCTCTACGAATTTAAGGTAATGTGTGAAAATGCCCTTAATATCTCTCAACTTTGACATATAAAGTTATAAACTACTAAGATTCAATTTGGGTGTGCAAAAACCTTCTTGTGTCATCTGATTGTCAATCAAAGCTGACATTTTTATACTTGATCAAGAACCATTTTGCCACAATCTGAGTGAACCAACTCATACCAAAAATGCCCTTAATAGCAGGGTTTTTATGTTAAGAACCTTTTACTCGAAACATTGAAGTTTGGGGAAGTTTTTTGCAAATTTGTCCAAAAACCTATAACAAGATAAGAGATTGGTTAAACTAACAATTTAGTCTTTGAAGGATCACTGAGTTGATAACTCAGTCCCTAAAAGATTGCAATATACAATTTCTTTCATGAAAAATTAAAATGGTATATTATTTAGTCCATGAAAAGAACTAATAAGTATAATATTTTGATCTTTTAGGGACTAAATCGTGTATTTCAATCATTCAGGGACCGAGTTGTTATCTCGGTAATCTTTCAAGAACTAAATTGTTAGTTTACTCATACAGAAAAGTTTTTATATTAGGTTTACTCACGACATTAAAGTTTAGCAGTTTTTTTGCAGTTTAGTCCTAACATATTACAACAACACCTGTCGATCACCATTTCAAAAACTTCCAAGGATTGAGCAAAACCTCATTTGTCATTATACTTACGCATAAATGATATATTTTTTAGTCCTTGAAAGATCAAAATGATATATTTTTTAATCCCTAAAAGATTAAAACGATAGTCTATAAAAAGGCCTAATTAGTATATCGTTTTGATCTTTCAAGAACAAAACTGTACATTTCAATCTTTCATGGATCGAATTGTCATCTTTGTGATCTTTCAAGGACGAAATTGTTAGTTTACTCTTTTTTTAAAAAAGAAATTGCAAGAATTGAATTAAGGGAAACAGAGATTGAAAATTTGAAATATAGAGGACAACCCATTTCCATATTCAGCAGAGTAGGAATTAATAGGTAAAATTTTCCTTACGGTAATGAAAAAACAATTATAGAGATGAAAAAGCTTCATACCTATAGACTCAGCGATAGCCCATTTCATAGTGGAGCCAACTTGATCATTGAATTTATCGAACGAGTCTTGACCGTTCGTCTGAAAATCATAGTATGGACTTTGGAACGACGACGGTGGAGAAAAGTCGAACTTCATGTTCATTCTTCTTTAAGCTTGAGCACAAGTTGGTCTGAAGAATTAATGGCGTCAGAGGAGAAGGAAGGAAGCATATGAAAATAGAAATGTGTAGAGGCAAAGTGAGATAGAAAGAAATAATACACGCTATGAATTTTATATAGTTTTTCTATTGGGGAAAATTAGTGAAAACTCAAAAGTCAATTTGCTATGGTTGACTACACTAGACGCATCTTTAGAAATTAAGACAATGACATTAATATTATGAGTAAACTAGCAACCCGGTCCCTGAATTTTGTAGGCGATGGCAGATAGGGCCCTGAATTTTGGAAATTAACAACCCAGTCCTTGAATATTGAAAACATTATACAGATAGGTCCCTTCGTTAGATTGGAGTTACAAAAAAGCTGACGTGGTATTAACGGAGTCTGATGTGGCCCGTTACTTGCTGATGTGGTCGTTAACTGTCACGCCAGCATCTTATATATGTCATAATATATGTCATATGTATTATTATTTTCTCTTATATGTCATGCTAAAGTCACAAAAAATTGATTTATATTTTAAAATTAATGAATATGTGTCGTGTCGGTGTCGTACGGGTGTCGAACACTGACACGTGTCTGACACGGTGACACACCCTCAAAATGAAGTGTCCATGCTTCTTAGACAGAAAGGGTCTTCTTGTGGTTTTAAAAGTAACAAATAAGAGCATGTGATTTACTCCGTTAACAAAAAGGGTCCTGAGATATATTTCTATCTAAAATTTGACGGAAATCTTTGCGAAAATGCTATTTTAAGACCCTAACTATTAATTTTTATGCGTTTGATTTTCTATTTGTATGAGAGAAGGACTTTGACACAAAATAGTTAAGTTGTATTTCATCTATAATTTTTAGAAATCAAAATATGTAAATTATATTTTAACAATTAAATTATCGTTTTTTCTTTAAACAAATAAATTATTATATACATTAAAATCCGTAGATAGTGATTGTGATTTGTGAGTGACATTTACGTTTCTAGCCATTGACCCACCTTGGTATCATGTGCTCCGAAACGCGTTCGAGCGAAATTTCAGCACCTTTAAAATAATAAAAGGCTAAATAATAAAAAATCTAAAATTCTATTTTGATCCACTGTATATAAGTAACTTATGAATTTAATTACTCTATATATATCTTGTGGATGCAACGAATATATATTTTATTATGATCTAGGAAGCATGGACACTTCATTTTAAAGGCGTGTCGCTGTGTCAGACACGTGTCAGTGTCTGACACCCGTACGACACCGACACGACACATATCCATAAAATTTTGAATATAAATCAATTTTTTATAACTTTAACATGACAAACAAGAGAAGATAATAATGAATATGACATATATTATGAATAAAAGTTGTAATTTTTAAATTTTTCATTAAAAACTATGAATATTTAATTATTTATATATATAAATATATGCCGTGTTGTGTCGCGTAATTTTGAGAGTTTGGCGTGTCGCTGTGTCCGTGTCCGTGTCCGTGTCAGTGTCCATGCTTCATAGAATTTATGATCAAAGTGTAAATTCGTCTTATTTCTTTTGAGTAAACTAGCATTTTTGGTCCTTGAATTTTACATGTGCTAGCAGTTTGGTGCATGGATTTTTAAAATTGTACAACCCGATCCCTGAATTATACTAATAAGCTGCAATTTGGTTCTTCCGTCACCAAGGCGATACAAAAAATCATATGTGCTGATGTGGATCATTAAGTGCTGACGTGACCGTTAATTGCCACGTCAGCATCGGTTAAACACACAAAAAAATCTGCCACGTATGTAAATTTCGCCACATAAGCATCAACGATAAAAAAAGGGCCTTACTTGCAATTCAGTTCCTGACATTTATTTTATTAAATCAAAAATTAGAAAAAAAAAAAAAAAAAACCAATTTGGTCTCTAAACTCCTAAACCCCAAACCTCTAAACCCTAAGGGTTTCGTTGGGAGTTTTTAAGAGAGTGGGTGGAATGGGGTGGTTATTAATGAGGTAGGAAGGGGTGGGTTGGTGTGAGGTGGGTTAAATAAATCATAAACCCTCCCAGTGTCATTGCCACCACACATCATCGGAGATTGGGCGAAGTATGGCTAGGGTTCAATTATGGGAAGGAAGTAGTCCGGAAAGAAGGAGAGCACGCATCATCATCATCTTCTTCACTGTGAAAATAATCTGAAAGAAATTGATGTTCAAAGTTTGAATGTCGTTTCATAGTGTGGAGATCAGAGCGAAAAGGAAAGAAAGGGAATTAAATGATGATTTTCTGTCGGGCGAAGCTTGTTCAATTTTTGGGGAAGAATGGGTATGAATTTTTTTTTAATAACTTTTTTCAATTTGTGAGGAAGAGGAAGATGATGATAATGAAGAAGAGAAAGATGTGAAAGATGAAGAAGGGAGAGAGAAAGAGGTGTTGTGGTTTAGGGTTTACAAGTTTAGGGACCAAATTGATTTTTTTAGTTGTTGATTTAATAAAAGAAATCCCAGGGACTGAATTGCAAGCAAGGCCTTTTTTATATTGTTGATTCTTATGTGACAAAATTTGAAAACGTGTCAGGTTTTTTTTTTTTTTTGTTTAACCGGTGCTGATGTGATAGTTAACGACTATGTTAGCATTTAACAGCCCACGTCAACATCCAAACATGTCACATAACATTTAACCCATTAAATAACACTTATTTATTAAATATAATAAATAAACACTAAATAACCTATTTTTATCCATAAGCTTGTAAAAATTCTCAAAGTCTCCACTAATTGGGTATTTTCTCTCAAATCATTCATTAGACTAAGTTTCCTACCATAAGCTTGTAAAAATTCTCAAAGTCTCCACCACAAGTGTCAAATAATCCAAAATCAAGAGGTCTTTAATAGGGTTGTAATGAATGGAAATAAGGCTATATAGAGATAGTGTATGAAGAAGAAAGGAATTTTTGGTGTTTAATTCACAAAATTTCAAATTAGTATACTTGATAATCAACTTCCTCATGAAATTCTCATCCTCTTTTTCTAAGGAGAAATTGTCAATCTTTCTTGAAGCACATATATATGGAGAGTCAATAGGCACAATACTCTCTTCTTTTGTTTGGCCAAACTTTTTCTCTTTGCTTTTCTTTTGATTTCTTTTCTTTTCTCATATATATTTTTCTGAATATAACTAGCAAACTCAATCTTAAGAGGGATGAAGACGAAAACAAGAATTATGACAACAACTTCTACTTAGAGAAATTAATCAGCCCAAATATTGTAATGTTATTTGGTCTTCTTTTGATATTATTTTATAATATTTTATTATATAAATGACCAGGTATATTACTAGTTTGGTGTCAAGGTGCTGTGATTTATAAATATATAAAAGTAGGCAATTTTGTAGTATTTTCTATATAATATTTGACTTATTGATTTATACTCTAAATTAGAGATACTGCATAATTGTTTGCTAGTGATTTCAGGTCCAATATCACATAATTATAACCACCAAATCTTGAGAATCAAGTTTAAACCAACAAATCTAATCAAGAATCAAGCTGAAGATTTGAATTTGATTCCATATGTTGCCTATAAATAGAGCTCATCAATTCTAATTCAGGGAGACCACTCCAGAGCCCCACATTCTGCTGCTGAAATCCCTTCCATCTTTTCATCTAAAGTCCTTATGGACTAATTTCCTTCATCCTAGAGGAGAATCTGAATGAAGCCTGAGCTCAACATTCTTCATCGTCCAGGGAGTTTATTATTATTATGTTTTACTAATTCGCAATTAGATTATATTTGTATTTAATTGTTAATTAGTATCAGACAATAGTCTTAGGATTGTTCTTTAATATTTTCATAAACATTATTAGTTGTACTTGTTTTGGTATCGTTTGAGCCATTACGTTTTATGATTAATAAGGTTTTCTCTTTTATATTACCGGTTGGTCGGGTTATCTATTCTAGGTTTCTATTGTCGCCTTTGCTTAATTGGTGATTGTTATGTTTAATTATAAATTGTTTGCTCGGTTGAGGCGTTTATAATTATCATAATTAATCTATGTCTTCGTGGTTGCAAGATAAGTATCTTCGGATATTGAATGCGGTTTTTTGCATAATGATAATAATAACTTCTTGATTCTCTTTATTGGGCTAGGATGGTAGAATTCGTGATTATTCTCTAGGGATTTCATCTTCTCATCTCTCATCTATCTTCTTTTGTCTTTTCTTTATTTTCTTTATCTTTCTTTATTATTTTCTTGTTTTTATCATAATAATTAATAAAACCCACAAAGCATTAGACCTGAATTCATAATTATTTTACGTAATTAATTGTTATTCTCATCCAAGAAGTTCCTTAGAGATCCGACCTTGGGTTGTGCACTATATTATATCTTAATATAATATTTGGGTATAACTTGAGTTTTAATTTGGCGGCACTAATGACAAGTGCCCAGTCAAATTTGAGTATTAAAGAGGAGCACACTGACCAGAGGGAGGGGAACTTCATACGTTCCCTCGAGCGCCGACGCCTCCTGCCCCTCTGGATATTCAAAGAGAATTTGAAGCCGGATTAAGCTTCAAGTTGTTTCTTCTTCCCACCTATCTCTTATTCATTAATTTCAATTTTTTTTGCGAGATAAGTGTGGGGGAGGAAACAACTCCAGTAGGTTAGCTTTTATTGCTTTGAGTATTTTATTTGTTTTCGTTTGTCGGCTAACCATAGTGATTTGGTCAGTTTGGATCAGCACAAGTTAGTAATTTTATCTTATTGTTTTCAGTACTTTCGTTTTTGTTTTTGAGTCACCCTCCCTGATCATTATTATATGAACTCTTCAAAAATTATATTCTCCTCTGGTCTAGAAAAAGGGAATTTCTGTCCTTTTCTTAATAGTCCTTTTAGAAAATTAATTCATTTTTTTTGCTTTGTTTATTATTTCTCCCTTTTATTTTATTTATTTGTTCTTGTGCATTGAGGACAATGCAAGCTTGAAAGTGTGGGGGAGTGGTAAACTTTGCAAGTTTATCTTTTTGGGCTATTAAAAAAAAAGTTTCGGTGGTCTTAAGGTGTAAGTTTTTTTTTCATAAAAATGTTAAAATTATTCAATTTTAAAATCTTTACACCTTGCATCTTGGTTTGAAATTAATTAGTCCACACTTTTGTTTTTAATCTCTTGGAAGAACTTTCGATTTTAAGAGAATTCTTATATGCATTTGTGATTAAGTGAAGTCTTTCCCTGTTTATATTTTGGGTTTAGTAATAGAATTTCCCCAATGATTGTTGAATAATTAAAGTAGATTTTATGTTTTATAATTATTTTGAATTTTTATAGACCAATTTGAGAGCCTAGCCTGGTTGGAAGTTTTGAGCCTAATATTTTTATTCATTTGAGAGACATTATAGTCCTTTAACTCTACTTTCTCTAGAACTTGTTTAAATTCTTAGTTTAAGCTTTATATGTTTTAATATCTTTAATATGATAGAGGCATTGTTTCTTTCACCCTTTTATCCCAAACACAAGCCATACACACATTTTATCCCAAGTTCTTAATCAATATAAAGGAATTATAACTAGTTCTTAGGTTCAACAAGAAATCAAGAACAAGAAAGTAAAACCCTAATTCAAATGTGAGAAAACTCCCTTAAATGTAGACCCTAGTTCATGCTTTGCTCCAATGCTCCTCCGGGCGTAGGGTTTAGCTGCTCATGGTGGAAAGATGAACAATATCAGATTGAATTGCCATGATCCCACAAGAACTTTGAGAAGTAGAATATTTCTCTATTTTATACCATACTCTCTACTCTCTGTGCCGCGCGATGCTTTGAGTGCAGAATGACGAATTCTATTTATAGGCTTGAAAATATGCTTGATCCGCAAGTCAAGGAACGATTTTGGACTTGGGCCGTCGTCTGCGCCGGCGGCCCAACACGGAGGCGCAACGCAAAATCCACGATTTTTCGATTGTTATCTCCGTATCTTGAATCCTAGTCGTCCAAATTATATGTTTAAACTTCAGAATAATCTACGCCGCGAGATTTCCAATTTGGGTTGTTGGCTCAAAGTGATGGCGCATAATATTGCGCTGAAGATATTCGCTGACGTCATACTCCTCTCAGAGACTTGCGCTGCGGGAAGTCTTGATTTGGGTCGGCGGCCCAACATGATGGCGCAAAACATTTTGTGCTTTTTGTGATCCTCTCATTGATTCAAGACGTTTCCCTCTGGTTAGACCCTGTTTAGATATCTGAAACACTGACAAACCCATTAAATAGCACTTATTTATTAAATACAATAAATAAACACTAAATAACCTATTTTTATCCATTTTATTATGCCATACCTTAGTATGACCCTTAATACATTAATTGGTCTAATTGCAACATATTAGCATTATAAACATGTAAAAAGAAAACCAAATATCATATCAATATTTGGGTTGATCAGTTGCAATGCTGAGATGGTTAGTGATCTTATTGTCAATGGCTGTTGGGATCTGGGTGCTATCAGACAGTGGATTTTCCAATGATGATGCTTTTGCCATTTGTAAAATTCCTCTTTCTCAGAGGGATGTTTTTGATAGATTAGTATGGTTAGGGACAAAAATGGTGTTTATACTGTCAAGAATGACTATTTTTGGAGTAAGAATGTAGTGGATGCTGGGAGAGTGAGCAGTGCAAGGTCTTCTTTTAGTTGTTCTAATTTGCTTTGGAAAGCTATCTAGAGTGATTGTGTTTCCTCCTAAAGTGCAGCACTTTTTGTGGAGGACTTTCTCTGGAGCTTTAGCTATGTATTAAGGAGAGCCTTTTCAAAAGATGTGGCAATGATCCTAGATGTACTGCGTGCTTGGTATGATAGCATTTATTATTAACTGGTGATTGGGCTTCAAGAGTCTGGTTTGGTTGCAATTTGAATTTGAGAATCAATGTGAATGGTGTGATCAGTTTTGGAAAATGGTGCGAAGACTTTCTTGTTTTAAACCCGTGTGTGGATGATCTTTCAAGGTTCTACTTTGGTTTTATTTGCTACTCCCTCCGTTCCTATATATCTGATGTTTAAGGTAAATACATACAGACCAAGGAAATGATTAGCTCACCTAGAATGAAGACAAAAATGAGGTAAAAAGACTAAACTATCCCTATTAAATTACTTGGAAAATGTTTATTCATTTATGACTCTACTATATTTAATAGGGATAGAATGGTAAAAGAATAATTAATGCTCTCTTGAAGTTATAAAACATCAGATATTTTGGAATAAAAAAAGTTCTTCAGAAAAGCAGATATTCAGGAACGGAGGGAGTAGTTTATATGGAAGGAAAGATGTGACTGGATCTTTGATCATAAGGAAGTGAATCTTGTTGATGTGTGTTATGCTTCGTTTGCCAATTTTCCTGTCAAAAGCGCCATCAAAATTAAGTTTCAAACATCTAGCAAGAGGGAGACTCCAATTAATCGAAACCCCGCCAAGCACCACAGCAGCAGAAACTAGATCAGACCCAATACCTTATCTCATTTATTCGAGATAATGTTGGCTCAATTGTTGATGGTTTTATTGGGTCTTGTGAGGTCTCTTTTGCTTTCATGATTGAAGCTCTTTCTTTTAGGAGGGCTTTGATCATGGTTGTTTGTCTTGGTTTGGATAATTTTTGTGTTGATTCAGATTGCTTGGAACTTGTTAATGCTGTGAGGGATGGTGGTTCTAATTGAAAGTTACACTTAGAGGAGGGGTGAATAGGTGTTATGAATAAAAATTAATTCTTTTATAAAAATTACATTTAAGATTACTAACAATTAATTTAACAATATATAAAAATGCGAAAATTAAATAGAGTAGAGATATTGAAAGAAAACACAGATATTTATCCTGGTTCAGCCCGAATGACTTACGTCCAGTTCCCATGCACAATAAGAGATTTTTATATTTAACAAACTTGTTTTACACCCCGTTCACAAGTAACGGCTTACAATGGTTTTCACTCGCTTACCAATAACGATAAGGTTTTCCCCCGCTCACCAAAAACGGATTACAATGGTTTTTACTCGCTAACCACAAACGATAAGGTTTTTGCCCGATCACCAAAAACAGATTCAAGAAGGTTTTCACTCGCTCACCCACAACGAACTTGACACTCTCAAATAGTGTGAATCAAACTGACATTAGGCTCACGAAATAATCTCTCAAGAATTTAGACGGATATTAAGCTCAAGAACATCTCTAACAAATGGCTAGAGTGAGAGAAGAGAGAACAGCTAGAATGCTTTGCTCTGAGATGTGTAGAAATGTGATGCCCAAGCTCCCTTTATATAGGTTCACCAAGTCTCCATTTCGGGAATTGTCATTATTGCAGCAATCATCATTTAATTGTATGCTAATCATGTTTTCCACATTGATAGAGTTTGTCTCTTGAATTTGACCTCAATTGTGTCTTGATAGAAAAGCTTCTAGGGCAAGCTTCCTTCATCATATATAAGAGACTTAATGTGTGAAAATAATCTCATAATAAAAAATTAATAGTCAATTAAAATTAGTTTTTGAGGACTTATCACTGTGTCAAACATTTGTTCATGTTTGACACCTAGATGATACATATTCATGGGTTTCAGAATATAAAATTAGTTTTTGTGTCTTTAACATGACAAACAATAAAAAATAATGACAGATTTGACGAATGCATGTACTATGAAAAAATATTGTAATTTTTAATGTTCTCATCAAAATTTATATATTTTTAATTGTCTATATATATAAATATATGTAGTGTCGTGTCATGTAATTTCAAGAATTTGACGTGTCAGTGTCATGTCCCGTGTTTGTGCTTCATAGATATCTACTCAAATCCTTCCACTTCATGGAGGGGAGAAGAGGAGAGCTTAAGATCTCTTCCTCTTGGTTAGAAAGTTGAAGATTGAAGGGAAAAAGAATGAACAATTAAAAGTTAATATCTCTTTTTTTTTGGGTAAATTACATTTTGGTACCATGTGGTTTAAAAAGTAAGAATTTGGTACCCTATGATATTCTCTGTTAACACTTTGGTACCATTTTGGAGTTATTTTGTAATTTTAACCATAGAAATTTTTCAAAAATCACATATTGACCACCAATATTTTGAGAAAATTACAAACAGATCCCTAGATACATATTATCAGGGACTAAACTGAAAAATATAAAAAATTTTTGGTGTCAAAACATAATTTTTGAAATATATAGGACAAAAGATAGAATTGCAAAACAGTCCCAAATTTTTTGTTATAGTTTTCATTTTAGTCCCTAGATAATATGTATCCAAGGACCTATGTGTAATTTTCTGAAAATATTAAGGATCCATATGTAATTTTTGAAAAATTTTTATGGTTAAAATTACAAAATAACTTCAAAAGGGTACCAAAGTGTTAACGAAGAATAAAACAATGTATCAAAGTGTCACTTTTTAAACCATAGGGTACCAAAATGAAATATAACCAAATCACAAGATATTAAAATGTAATTTATCTTTTTTTTTTCTTCACAAATTCTAAATATCTCAAACCCAAATACATTGGAGGAGGAACTACTTGGGCAAAGTTCCAAACGAAGAAAAAGTTAGATGGATCCGAGATTAATGTTTATTTTCCTTCTCTCCCACTCTTCCTTTCTTTTAAGAGTAATTTAATGGTTTGGTCTCTCAAAGATATCACAATTCTCAATTTCTTCCCTGAAAAATAATATTATCAAATTTAGTCCCCCAATGATACATTTAAAATCAATTTAATCCTTCAATTAAAATTAATAACACGAACTTAACAATAAATCTATGTGACAGTTAACTTGTGCTAACCTAACATTTCACACTGTTGACATGGCAAATATTAACTGATTTGGTAAAATAAATCATCACTCTTATTTAAAAAAACAAATACAATTGCTGAAACTATATTATATATATATATATGTAAAGTTTTCCCAAAAGATTGGAGACTAAATGATAAAATTTATTGATAGATTTTAGTCAAATGATAAAATTTATTGAAAGAATGTAGTCAGATGATAAAATAAATAATCACTCTTATTAATTTATTGATAGAATTTAGTCAAATGATAAAATTTACGAAAATGTGAAACATTGGAGACTAAATTGACAGCAAAAAAAGAATGTGGACGAAATTGATAGTTGATATAAATTTTGGGGACAAAATGAGTACTTTTTCCGTTAAGTATATGATATATTAATTTTAATGGAAGGATTAAATTGATTTTAAATGTATCATTGAGGGATTAAATTAGTTAATATTATCTTTCAGGGATGAAATTGAGAATTATGACATCTTTCAAGTACCAAACCATTAAATTACTCTTCTTTTAAATTATCCGAACACCCCGTAAAACTCGCAAATTAATGTGTTGTTGTCTTGATTTTTAAAGGCGCGTCTAGTGTAGTCAACCATAGGGAGTGACATTTCAGTTTTCATTAATTTTCCCGGAAAGAAAAACAATGAATAAAATTCATAGCGTTTACTATTTTTTATATCTCATACTCCTTCTCGTCCTATATATTTGATGTTGTAGAGAATTTACAAATTTAAGAAAACGTTAATTACTTTTTTACCATTCTATCCTCTATTATATATAGTAGAGTCATAAAATGAATAAACATTTCTCAAGTAATTTAATAAGGATAGTTTAATCTTTTTATCTCATTTTTCTTTTCATTTTAATGAACTAATCATTTTCTTAATCTATGTGCATTTATCTTAAACATCGGAGGGAGTAACTCATATGCTTCCTTCCTTCCCCATAAAACAATAGTATCTGAACAACCCGTAAAACTCGCAAATTAATGTCGTTGTCTTGACTTTTCAGTTTTCTTATTAATTTTCCCTAAAAGAAAAACAATGAATAAAATTCATAGCGTTTATTATTCTTTGTATCTCATATGCTTCTGACGCCATTAATTCTTCACCGTCGTTCCAATTCCAAAGCTTAAAGAATGAACATGGAGTTCGACTTTTCTGTGGAATCGGCTATCACTGGGTTGTCTATAGGTATGAAGCTTTAATTTTTCATCTCCATACTTGTTTTTCATTTACCACAACGAAAATTTTACTTATTAAATGCTACTCTGTGTGTTGGATATGGAAATGGGTCGTCGTCCTCTATTTCAAATTTTAAATTTCTGTTTTCCTTAATTTTATTCTTTCACTTTAAAAAAGAAAAAAAAAAAGTTTCAGCATAAGTATAATTAATGAGGTTTTGCTCAATCCTAGCTTGGAAGTTTTTGAAATGGTCATTGACAGATGTTGTTGTAGTATTTTAGGACTAAATTGCAAAGTACTCCTAAACTTTAATGTCATGACCGTTAGGTGCTTTGTCCATTCCTGGCCAAAAAGTTAAAAACTTTCCTATAAGAAGTAAACTAACAATTTGGTCCATGAAAGATCACCGAGATAAAAACTCGGTCTCTGAAAGATTTAAATACACAATTTAGTCCCTTGAAATCAAAACATTATATTAATTATTGCATTTATGGACTAAATAGTATACTGTTTTAATCTTTCAAGGACTAAATTATATATTTCAATTTTTCAAGAATAAATTATTAGTTTAAGTGATTTGTTAGCGATATTGAGGATGATGAGGTTCACTTGATAAATTACACTTTGGTATCCTAACAAATATAAAACAGGGTAACAAATCGTGAAAGAGCAGGGTACCAAAGTGTAATTTATCCCTGTTTTTTACGATTAGTTATATCAAAAAATTATTTAATATTATTTTCTTTCTAATATTGCACAAAATTTCCCCTATGTCATATGTTTATTAGAGAATCTTATAATAAAAATTCAAGAAACTTCACCTAAGTTTTGTTGGGAAAAATAATAAAAAAAATAATTTTCCTCCTTGAGAATAACCATAGAAATAAGATGAAAAAGTATAATCACAATACAAGAGAAATTAATATGGAAACCGCAAATCAAGAAAAAAACCACGGCTGTCGTCAAGAGACAACAAGAGAAAATACTATATGAAAAATTTTACATCAAACAATATTTTTTCAACACATGTCCCCAAGTACACAGACCCTCCAAAATTAATATTTAAACACACCTCACACCACTCCAAAACATGAGGATAAATATGCAAATATTAAATGAATCTCACACCACTCAAGAACAAGAGAATAAAGAGGCAAATAATAAGTGCATCTCACACCACTCAATAATAAGAAAATAAAGAGAATGATACAAAGTCAAATACAGAGTTAAAGTGTGTGACTTGATTCCCTTGAAGACCTTTTAAAGGTTTGACACCCATTACACATTTCAATGTAGGATTAGTTTTCAAATAATATCCCAAAAATAAGTTTAACCCACCCAAGTTTTATAAGTCAAAAGTTGAGATGTTAAGAGCATTTTCAATTTTTCACACATCACCTTAAATTTATGGAGGTTTTCTGCAATTAACCAATCTCTTATCTTGTTATAGGTTTCTGGATAAAATTGCCAAATACTCCCTCAAACTTGAATGTTTCGAGTGAAAAGTTCTTGGTATAAAATCCCTGCTTCAGTAAATCAGTAATTAGCATATTTGGTATGAGTTAGTTCACTCGGATTGTGGCAAAATGGTTCTTGATCAAGTATAATAATTTGTCGGTTTTGATTGACAATCAGATGACAGAAAAAGGTTTTTGCACACCCAAATTGAATCTTAGTAGTTTATATGTCAAAGTTGAGATACTAAGGGCATTTTCACACATTACCTTAAATTCGTGGAGGTTTTCTGCAGTTTAACCAATCTTTTATCATTTACATACATAATTGTAGAAGATTATTCATATAAGAGTAAACTAAACATTTAGTCCCTTCGACCTTTCTCCAGCAACAGTACCAGCAACAGCACCTTTTCCTGCCTCGTTCGGTGAATTCAATGATCAAGGTGGCTCCACTGTGAAATGGGCTATCATTGGGTCATCTATAGGTATGCAACTTTAATTTTTCATCTCCATACTTGTTTTTCATTTACCCCATAACGAAAATTTTACTTATTAATTGCTACTCTGTGCTGAATATGGAAATGGGTCTTCCTCTATTTCAAATTTTCAATTTCTGTTTCCCTTAACTTAATGGGTAAATTATACTTTGGTACCCTGTGTTCTTTCACAAGTGACACTTTGATACCATGTTCTTTCACCGTTAACATTTTAGTACCCTGTTCTTTCAAAACTGACTTTTTGGTACCATGTTCTTTGCACCGTAAACACTTTGGTACCCTAACTAAAATAGAACAGGGTATCAAAGTAACATCGGTCCATAGAATAGGGTATCAAAGTGTTAACGGTACAAAGAACATGATACCAAACTGTCACTTTTGAAAGAACATACTACCAAAATTTTATTAATGCAAAAAACAGGGTACCATAGTGAAATCGGTCCATCGAACAAGGCACCAAAGTATAATTTTACCGTAATTTAATTCTTTGATGTTAAGAGCATTTTCACACATCACCTTAGATTTATGGAGGTTTTCTGCAATTTAACCAATCTCTTATCTTGTTATAGGTTTCTGGATAAAATTGCCAAACTTCAATGTTTCGAATGAGAGAAGTTCTTAATATAAAATCCCTGCTTCAGTAAATCAGTAATTAGCATATTTGGTATGAGTTAGTTCACTTAGATTGTGGCAAAATCGTTCTTGATCAAGTATAATAGTTTGTCGGTTTTGATTGACAATCAGATGACAGAAAAAGGTTTTTGCACACCCAAACTAAATCTTAGTAGTTTATATGTCAAAGTTGAGATACTAAGGGCATTTTCACATATTACCTTAAATTCGTGGAGGTTTTCTACAGTTTAACCAATCTTTTATCTTGTTCTAAGTTTAGACAACAAAATTTACACATATGCTATTCCATTTTGATTTTCAGTGTATGCATTGGTGATGATAATAGCCATAATAGCCATAATAGCAATAGCATACGCCACTATTCAATGAATAATCAAAGGGAATTAATTCCTGAACAATCTTATTTTACATATAAGAGTAAACTAAACATTTAGTCCCTAGAAGATCATTGAGTTGACAATTAAGTCTGACTTCATTATTACTGCAGTTGTGGTGGTTTTAGCGACTATTGTGACGGTTATATTCGCCGTTAAAAGATGGCGCAACAAAAACAGAACAACACAGCATGCCGCAAGAGACACAGAATTCGTGACGATATCAATGGAAGTGATAACAGACGCAGTAAGCATAGACAAATTTCTGAACGACATGGAGAGAGAGAAGCCCATAATGTTCACCTCGGATCAGCTAAAAACATCAACAAACAATTTTTCCCACAAGGTTGGTTCTGGTGGATTTGGGACAGTATACAAGGGCGTGTTTGGCAATGGAACAAAAAAGTCAAGCTTATAAAGCCAGAGAATATTTTATTGGATGATAAGTTCTGTCCTAAAGTTTCTGACTTTGGGTTAGCCAAGCTTTTAAACAGAGAAAAAAGTCATATAACTATGGCTGGAGGAAGAGGAACACCTGGATATGCTGCTCCTGAACTATGGATGCCTTCACCTATAACTTACAAGTGTGATGTTTATAGTTTTGGGATGTTGTTGTTTGAGGTTGTGGGGAGAAGGAGGAATCTTGACATTAATCTTCGAGAGAGTCAAGAGTGGTTTCCTAGGTTTGTTTGGGATAGATTTGGTCGTGGGAAGATGGGGGATTTGAGAAAGACATGTGGGATTGAGAAGAAAGATAAGGTGATAGCAAAGAGAATGATGAAAGTGGCTCTTTTGTGTGTTAATTATAAGCCTAAAATGAGACCCATGATGAGTACTGTTGTGAAAATGTTGGAGGGTTTGGTTGAAATACCAAAACCTTCAAACCCTTTTAGAAATGCATGATTTTGATGGATGATGGAGGACAAGACTCATAGAGTAGTCTGTAACGTCTTATAAGATGCTTTACACTCAGCAATTTATGTGGAACTTATTACATAATCTCTCGAAAAGGCATGATTGTGATCGAGATGATGGAAGAGAAGACGCATAGCTAGTGCTCTGTAACATTTTATAAGGTACTTTACACTTGGTAAATTTCTCGACATAAGAATCGTTACATAGTTGTACTACTTATCCTCGTATAGAAGAAACGATTCTTATAGTTATAGTGATTGTAGTACAAGTAGTACAACTACAATCATAGTTGTACTACTTAATTAATCTTCCCATAGATATGTTCTGTTTTCATAGTTATAGTGATTGTAACCATAAATTTCTTTGATGTGTAAATTTCTTTTAAGTTTGGACAGAGTGAAATAGGAGAATAAGTTTACACGTAGTGGATTGTTCTTCAAATTTTTATTTCTTTCTCTATCCATTCTTTGTAGATTCTCTTCAATCTTTATCATGTAAAAACTAATTTGAAAGTTTTTGAATCTCTTTTTTTCTATGATCAAATTTGTCAAAGTCACTTTGAACCAAAACTCTTACAGGATGAGGTATTTGTTTAAAAAAAATAGGCAAAACACCCTTTTGTGCCCCTAACGTTTGCAATGATTTTCAGTTATGCCCCTAACGTTTCATTTTGTTCAAGCGTGCCCTCAATGTGAAACTAACGTTTCAATTATGCTCCCAATTTTGACTCAATGCCCATGTGGCAATTTTTTTACTTATGTGTCATTTTTTTGGTCTGACGTGGCATAATGACTGGACATTCATATTTTTTTTTCCACCGTGGCATGATGACTGGATCTATATTTTTGAACATAAAAATTGAGTAAACTAGCAAATCAATCCCTGGATTTACATTTTTCATCATCTTCATTCATTTTAGTCTCAAATCCTCAAAATAAAATTGTAAAGTGTCCCAAAACTCTTCCAAACATTTCAATTTAGTCCTTAAAAGTATTAAAAACCCTAAAATCTAAAACCCTAAACCCTAACCCCTAAACCCTAAATCCTAAACCCTAAAATCCTAAAGTGTCCCAAAACTCTTCCAAACATTCCAATTTAGTCCTTAAAAATATTAAAAACCCTAAAACCCTAAACCATAAACCCTAAAATTCTAAAACCCTAAACTCTAAAATCCTATAACCTAAACCCTAAACCCTAAAATCTAAAACCCTAAACCCCTAAACCCAAAATCCTAAACCCCTAAAAAGACTACTCTCTTGCAATTTGGTCCCTAAATCCTACTTTCCTCTTCACCTTGCCTCAAATTTATTAAACCAGATTCATCATCTTCGATTCATCATCATCATTCATCGCGATTCGATCTTCATCTTTGATTCATCGTCGCGATTTCAAGTAAACAGATCCGTCGAGATTTTGTATATATGTAATCTTTCACTGTGATTTGCTTTCGTTTGTTGTTTTTGTTTTCGTTTGCAGATGATGAATGATGATGAAATCGCGACGGATGTAATCGAGTGGTGAGGATCACCGGAGAGAGGAAGGGAGAGGAAGAAGCCGCCGAAGAGAAGTGGCATCGAGCGGAGAGGACCAACGGCAACTTCATGAGGCAGTTCAGAATGCATGGGAATGCGGATATGAAAGGAATTAAAGCGAGAATGGAGAACAGATTTCTCAGAATCGTGATCCCTAAATTGATGGATGATAAGAAGAGGAGAGGAAGAGGAACAAGATCAGAGCAAGAAGAGGTGGTTTCCACAGGATAGGGGAAGAAGATGCTGGATTAAAGAAGAAAGATGATGATGTTCATATTTGGGCGTCGTTAATCTAGATGAAGATGGTGGATTAAAGATGATGAAAGATGATGGATTAAATCTGGATATGGATTTAGGGAGTTTAGGGATTAAAAAAGAAATTAGGGATTTATGTGAAATTAGGTTTAGGGTTTAGAATTTTAGGGTTTAGGGTTTTTAATATTTGTAAGGACTAAATTGGAATGTTTGGAAGAGTTTTGGGACACTTTACAATTTTATTTTGAGGATTTAGGACTAAAATGAATGAAGATGATGAAAAATGTAAATCCAGGGATTGATTTGCTAGTTTACACAATTTTTATTTTCAAAAATGTAAATCCAGTCATCATGCCACGGTGGAAAAAAAAAATATGAATGTTCAGTCATTATGCCACGTCAGATCAAAAAAAATGACACATACGTAAAAAAAATTGCCACATGGGCATTGAGTCAAAATTGGGGGCATAATTGAAACGTTAGTTTCACATTGAGGGCACGCTTGAACATAATGAAACGTTAGGGGAATAACTGAAAATCACTGCAAACGTTAGGGGCACAAAAGGGTGTTTTGCCAAAAAAAAGTATAAATATATAAATTTGTATATTTTTTTGAAAAAAGTAATATAAAAAATAGGGTAAATTATAGAATAATACATGTGGTTTGGCCTCTTTAAGTTTTGAGATTATGTGGTACAAAAGATTTCAATCGAGTATCATGGTTTGCGTCATTAGCGCTTTGAGACCAAAATGTGAAAAAAGGAGACCAAATTGACTTAAAAAAAATTAGGGACGAAATTAACAATTATTTTAAAGTTAGGGGACCAAAAAGGTGCTTTTGCCTTTTTTTTCTTATATATATTTGTTAAAATAATTTAATCAATTTGAAACTTTTACATATAGTATACACACACTAATTTTTGTTATTTTATTTATCTTATTTATTAATTGAACCTAATTTTTTTTAAATTATAATTTTACAATGGCCAAAACCTCAAGTTGCTCTTCTGTTTTATTTTTTTCATATTCATCTTATATGTTTCTATAATTTTTTAAGTTGGTTTAAAAAATATTAAATATGGTTATATCTCTCTCATTTTAAGTTTGAATGTAACGAAGACAGAGCTACGAGTTTTTTTTTATGAATTATTTTGGGTGTTTAAAAATGAGGTCAAATCGAATCTTGAAAGTAAATAGCTCGTTTCACGATCAAACTTGTGAAGTTGGTCATATCTCTCTCATTTTAAGTTTAAATACGGTGATTTTTAAATTATGTGCTAAATTTAAATTCTTTTTCTACTTAGTTGAGATCGTTAGAAAAAAAAGGTCAAATCGTGTCTCGAAAGTAGATTTAGGACTAATTTGAGAAATTATGAAAACACGTAAGACCAATCTGAAACAAACAGAAACATAAGGAATTAATTTAAAATTCACCACATATTTAAGGGACCACTTTAATGTTTTGGCCTCGATTATATTTTAGTTATATATTGAGCCGTATGTTCTGTGATAAATTGCAGAAAAGAATATATTCCCTTGAATGTAAGACAATATTGTGAAATTTGGTGATCTTTTTGGAAGCTTAATGTAATGATATGTTACTCTTTTGTCTTCCTGATTCGTCCCATCATCATAAACGATAGTTTATGAATAGCTTTAAGCCTACATTTCCTACGCAGGGGCGGACCTCGGGGGATTGGTGGAGGCCACGGCCCTCTCTCAAATTTTTATGAAATATATTATTTTAGTCATCTTACATGTAACATTACATCTATAGCTTAATGGTGGCTTCCCCAATATGTTTTGGTCTTCTAAAGGATAAGGGTTTGAGTATACATTTTATCTTATAATATTGCTAATATATAGAGAAAAAAATAGGCCAAGTTCTAATTTCGTCCCTAATGCTTACTTAAAGTTCCATTTTGGTTCCTAATATTTTTTTGGTTCAACTTTGATCTTTAATGTTTCCTAAAAGTTTCATAATTAGTGATATACACCTTTTGTGGAAGGCAAAGAGTACATTCACAACGACATCGCCTGCGGCGCTGCCCCCACCTTTTAGAAGGGACAAGTGATATACACCCTTTTGAGGAAGGCAAATAGTACATTCACAACACTAGCACCCACGATGCTACCCCCACCTTTTAGAAGGGACAAGTGATATACACCCTTTGTAGAAGGCAAAGAGTACATTTACAATGCCGGTGCCCACGGCGCCGCCCCCACCTTTTAGGAGGGACAAATGATATACACTTTTTAAATAAATAAAGGATAAAAGGTAAAATACNTCTTTCCTTAACTGATATAAATGTTGATAGTGGATCCTGGAAGGAATCATAGGGAAGCCAAAAATTTTAATTTACCGTGTTTTTCCGCTGCGCCGACCCTATGATTTCCCAACAAACTCATCAGAGCAAGTCAAGCCATCTTCAAGCATTAAATGCCATGATCCTAGCATTTAATGCAAGGATCCTTAAGCCACTCTTATAAGACAAAACTATGTTGGCCACAGTGTACTTTCCAGTAAAAGTACACATGCAAAATAACCAAAAGGTCCCGCGCCCGCAAAGACAAAATAAGAAATGTGTAAGCTATCACCCACTCCCATAAAAGGGAAGAGGCCTCCACCTAGCAACCCGAATGTCAATCATCAAACCCTGACATGTCGGATGTGACCCCTGGGCCACGTGCTAGGTACAATCTCCCTCGCACTCCTCACCTTCCCCCTCAAACCTCATACTAGCCTAGAGAAAAAGGGGGAGGGGAGGTATAAATACTCTCATGCAAGCCATACTTGGTACGCCACTTCTATCGTCTAAAATACTCACATCTCACAAGACTCAACTGACAAAGGCATCGGAGAAGAAGCACAGGGAACCCCTGTGCTTTCTCTTTTTGCAGGTTCCGGCAGTGCCAAATCGCTCAGGAACCACCTCATTTGTGAACATAAGGTTAGATTTAACCTGATCCAACTTTATAGTTTTCAATTGGTCCCTAACTATTGAATTTCATATCTCTCTCGTTTGTTGATGACTCTAATTGGGTAAAGAAAAAACTCATCAAATTTAACACGTAGATCAGATTTCATTGCATTCGTGATTAAAACGAGAGAGATATCATCATATTCAATAGTTATCTTATGAACCAACTATGAAACTTTTAAGAAATATTAAAGACTAAAACGGAACAGAAAAAAGTTAAGGATAAAACTGAAACTTTAGATAAATAAAAGAGACCAAAATAAAATTTTGGCCCAAAAAATATACCGGCCCCCCTAGTCAAAAACCTGATTCCGCCCTTGTTCTTATTTTAATTCTTGTTTCTTGAAAACGTTAATGGAACAGAGAAACTAGAATACTTTTCCTAATTGCCATCACATTTTACCAGTTTACTTCCAGCAAGTCAACTAATCTAGATGTTTTACCCTGTCTCGAAATTTCTATCAAGTTAGAAATTTTCTTTAGTTTCATTGAGTTTTTAAATTAATTATGTAACAATATTCCAGGCAAAAAAAAAATTTGTAACAATATTAATTAAGATTAGTTGACTTCTACAATTTTTTTTGGAATATCAAAAACAAGGCCTAAAGATAACTAAAACGACCATAAACGAAACTAAGAATGTGGGGGAACAAATGCATAATAGAAATGTTGCGTGGTGTCTCAGCTATCCTCCAACTTCCTTTGCTTTGATCAAGAAGATGGTAGATGTCCTCAATGACGACCTCAACCTCGAAGTGCACTGTTGGACGATGCTTAAGCAGTATACCACCCTTCTGAATCTTGAATTCCACTGTCTCAGCCTGAGTGCTTCTAAGGTCTTCTAGGAGTTTTTTGAAACCTGTGAGAGAAATAGTCAAATTAGATGTTTGAGCCGTCTCACAAACAAGAAGATCCATAATTGGGTAGTTGTTTTGGAAATGAAAAGCTGAGAAGACGCTTTTATTTTGTCTTTTGTTCCTAAACCAGCAGCAGTAGATGACAAGATTTTCGTTGCAGGAATTCAGAATAGTGTGATGTGTTTGTTGTCTTGCATGAGCTTCAACCGCTGATCTTTCCTGTGTAATATCCTCCAACTGTGAGATTTTATCCTGCCATACCTGGATGATCTTCAACGGGTTGGTAACCTTATGATTGAACCGAGCCTCATTCCGATGTTGATAAATGGCCCAGATGAAGATAAGAATTTTGACAAACATCTCCCCATTATTACCATTATTATGGTCAGAAATAAACAGCTCCTTTAACCAGCTTTGAAAACCATTCCGAACATAATTATCACTTCTAAATGTCAAGACGGAGCCAAACCAAGCTGCTTTGGAAACTAGGCATCCCAAAAAGAGGTGGGTATCATCCTCAATGCTGTTATGGCAGAAAATGCAGCTAACATCTATATTGAAATTCTTCTTAAGAAGATTGGCACTAGTAGGGAGAGCACTAGTGAAGCATTTCCAACCAAATAGAAGGTAAAATTGAACTTCCTGGAAGTAAACTGGTCAAATGCGATGGCAATTAGGTAATATTGTAGTTTCTGTTCCACTAACGTCTTTAAGAATTATCTTAAGAAATGTTAAAGCTATTCGGGAAGACAAAAAGAGTAAACATATCATTACATTAAAGCTTCCCAAAAATNAAAACACTCGGCGAAGCAATTCAGATCAAGCAATCATCACCACAATAGATAAATAGAGTATCTCATACTAATCATCCTAAGATAGTCACTAATAACTCAATGACTTAGACTAACAAACCTATCATGAAAACACCTTAAACAAGATAACTCCATAATAAGAATTGAAAACCTCATTGTATTGATGATAAAAGTGATCAAGAGTCATAATCTCTATAACAATTACCATTGCCAGAGTTAATATATCAATAATTATAATCAAACTATCATTCACTCAAGGATTATAATCAAGATGTAATTGGAAGAATTTAAATCAAACTCTCAATCTTGAAACAAGAATCAGAATTACAACTAGTTTCCAAGTTCAAACTAGAAAAATAGAAACAAGAAGAAAACCCTAATCCTAATATGAGAAAACTCCCTGAATGAAATTCTAGTTCATGCTTTGATCCATCGCTCCTCTGGGATTAAAAGTTTAGCTACTCATGATACAGATATGGACCAAACCAAGCCCAAATCTAAACTCAACAGCCATGACACCATGAAAGCTCAAAGAATATGAAAGATAGCCAAGAACCGAGAACAAGAATGTGAATCCTCTCTCCAGACGTGTGTAACCCTTGAAATTGATCTAAAGATGTATTATATACTTAATTTTCGGCCAAAACCAGGTTGGGCTAGGTCAGAATCATCAAAATCGGGCTTGGGCTTTTAATATTATTTTAGTTGCAAATCCTACCGCGGCACTTGCCCATGGCGAAATACGCGGCGCGAACTGGAAAATGCAAATTTTTGTGCTGATTTGGTCCCTGAATTGTCTCCAATGATCCTTGGGTCTTCCTTTGAGTATTCCAATGCTTTGGACTTCATTTAGAAATGTCAAAGCACCAAGAAACTATGTGAATTCTCAGGTAAAAAATGATCAAAAAAATAATAAAGATTAAACCCGAGAAAAACCACACAATTAATCACGAAATAGTCCAAATAAACATCAAACCTCAAGGCATCATATTTTATCATAAAATGATATAAAGGCAAGCAATTGAATCCCAAATGAATATGAAATTTCATAAAATGTCACTAAAATGTATGATAAAATATGGTCAGATCACTTGCTAATCAAGGGACTCGTTTCGTTTATCCAATTTCTCACATAACACACGACTCAATAACTACAATATAATTTCCAGTCCAAAAAAATAACTACAATATAATTTAGGCCAAAACTTTAAATTGGTCCTTATGTTTCATTTACTTTAGATTGGTTTTACATATTTTTATAATTTCTCAAATTGCTACAAAACATACTTTCGAGGCACGATTTGACCCTATTTTCTAACAATCTCAACTAGTAGATAAATGACTCTTCAAAAGTAAAGGCATATTTTCAAACTCATCGTGTTCAGATTTGAAACGAGAGAGAAATGATCAGTTTTGTTTGTTTAACCGCTAAACGAATTATCCACTTTCTCTAGATTTGATTTGATTTCATTTTTAGATGATCTCAAAGTAATAGTGAAAAAAAAAACCCATAGTTCTATTTTCGCCGCATTTGAATTTGAAATGAGAGAGATATGCTCATAGTTAGTATTTTTTGGACTAATTTCAAAAATTACAAAAATATGTAGGATCAATATGAAAAAGTAAAACATAAGGGACCAATTCGAAATTCACCCCAAGGGACCAATATGATGTTTTTGCCATTGTAAGATTTGAATCTTAAGAAAATTAAAAATTTAGGTTGAATTAATAAATAAGATAAATAAAATAACAAAAATTAGTGTGTGTGTGTTGTGTAGAATATATGTAAGAGTTTCGAATTGAATAAAATATTTTAACAAATATATATATATGTATAAAAAGGTAAAAGCTCCATTTTAGTTCCCAAAATTTACATTAATTGTCAATTTTTTCCTGAATCTTTTTTTTGCAGTCATTTCCATCCCTAATATTTCACATTTTGGTCCCAAAGGGCTAATGGCACAAACCAAATGACACTCAATTGAAAACTTTTGTACCATGTGGTCTCAAAATGTGAACTGGCCATACCACAGGTGCTCTTCTGTAATTTACCCGATTTTTTATTTTATTTTTTAATAAAAGATAAAATTTTATATATTTTTATTTTTTTTTTCAACAAATACCTCGTCCTGAAAGAGTTTTGGTTTGAAGTGACTTTGACAAATTCTATCATATATTAACTTTAGAAAAAAGAAAAAGATTAAAAAACTTTTAATCTAGTTTTTACTTGATAAAGATTGAAGAGAATATACAAAGAATAGATAGAGTCATAGAGAATGAAATAAAAATTTAAAGAACAATCCAGTGTCGAGGGCTTATTCTCCTATTTCACTTTCTGTCCAAACTTAAAAAAGAAATTTGCACATCAAAGAATCTTATTCCATTAAACTCATTGAAGTTTATGATTACAATCACTATAACTATGAAAACAGAACATATCTATGAGAGGGGAAGATTAATTACTTGATCCCCAATAATTACTCCTGGCTTGAGTCTTGTCTTTCATCATCTCGATCAAAATTATGCCTTTCTGAGAGATTATATAATAAGTTCTACATAAATTGCTGAGTGTAAGACATAATTACAAGATGTTACAGACTACTCTATGGGTATTTTCCGCCATCATCCATCAAAATCATGCATTTCTGAAAGGGTTTGAAGGTTTTGGTATTTCAACCAAACCCTCCAACATTTTCACAACAGTACTCATCATGGGTCTCATGTTAGGCTTATAATTAACACACAAAAGAGCCACTTTCATCATTCTCTCTGCTATCACCTTATCTTTCTTCTCAATCCCACATGTCTTTCTCAAATCCCCCATCTTCCCACGACCAAATCTATCCCAAACAAACCTAGGAAACCACTCTTGACTCTCTCGAAGATTAATGTCAAGATTCCTCCTTCTCCCCACAACCTCAAACAACAACATCCCAAAACTATAAACATCACACTTGTAAGTTATAGGTGAAGGCATCCATAGTTCAGGAGCAGCATATCCAGGTGTTCCTCTTCCTCCAGCCATAGTTATATGACTTTTTTCTCTGTTTAAAAGCTTGGCTAACCCAAAGTCAGACACTTTAGGACAGAACTTATCATCCAATAAAATATTCTCTGGCTTTATATCATAATGAATGATTCTCTCTTTACACTCCTCATGAAGATAAGCAATCCCTCTTGCTGTCCCCACAGAAATCTCATGAAGCTTCTCCAATCCTAAAATACTCTTACTTTCTTCATTAAACAAATACTTATCTAAAGATCCATTGCTCATGAACTCATAAACCAGAGCCATCATTTCACCTTCAGAGCAAAACCCAACAAGACGAACAAGATTTATGTGATGGGTCCTCCCAATTGTGCCTACTTCAGCCATGAATTGCTCCTCTATTCTCTTATCAGAATTCCCATTCAAAACTTTGACTGCTATTTTTGTTCCCTTGCCAAACACACCCTTGTATACTGTCCCAAATCCACCAGAACCAACCTTGTGGGAAAAATCGTCGGTTGATGTTTTTAGCTGATCCGAGGTGAACATTATGGGCTTCTCTCTCTCCATGTCGTTTAGAAACTTGTTTATGCTTACTGCATCTGTTATCACTTCCATTGATATTGTCAGAAATTGGTTATCTGCGGCGGTTTTCTGTCTGCTGCTGATGCGGTTTCGCCATCTTCTAACGGCGATTCTAACCGCCACAATAGTCACAAAAACCACCACAACTGCAGTAATGATTAAGTCAAATTTGTATATATCTTTCATGGATCAAATTGTTAGTTTAATCATGTATGTAAATGAAAAACAAACTAAAAAGTGTATCATCTTACCTATAATGGTGACGGTAGATCCTGACTTCATTGATGCAGGGGATGCAATAAATTTTCAGGAGTGAAATTGAATGGAGTTTGTGCGCAAGATATTATTACATATAAAGTAAGATTATACAGGAATATGATTAATTCCCTTTGAATGATGAAAATAGGCTTTGAGTTTTGGTTAATGGATGCATAATTGGAAAGTGTTTGTGTTTATTAAAGATACCACAGTTATAGACTTTAGTTTAAGCTCTGAGGTCAGACCAATGCTGGATTCAAAGGGCATAAAAGATTGCAATAATTGAAAGGAAAAAAAAAAAAACATATATAACCTTGCTTGTATCACAAGCATATGATTTTTCAACTACAAATGTTATTTGTATTTAATATTTAATTATTTCTTTAGGCCAAAGTACAAATTTTGTCTTATATCTTTTGCACAGTTTATAATTTGGTCCTGTATTTCTTTTGTTGCAGATTTGGTCTCATATTCTTAGGTCATGTGTAGAATTGATCATATATCTTTGGGTCAAATACATAATTAGTCTCATATCTTTTGGGTTAGATGGAACTAATGGTGAAACCTTTTACAAAGATTTAATATCAATTTTTCAACCTAACCAAAAGATATGAGATCAAATTGTGATCAAAAGTGTAATAAAAAAAGATTCAGGATCAAATTGAGAATTGAACAAAAGATATGAGACTAAATTTATGCTTTGACCATTTATTTATGATTACTTCTAGAAAAATAGTTATTTTAATATTTTTGTCATAATTCATTAGATATTTTTAGTACATTTTTTATTAACAGAAATTTGACAAAAAAATATATAAAAAATTAGTATTATTTGAAATTGCCCGTGTGAACGCAGTGGCAAAAGCCTGCTTAAACACCACTGTGCTTAATATAATAGTCGGTTGATGCCTATATTAGTTTTGACTTTTAATTTCTCTAGCTAGTGTTTGAAGATTGTGTTAGATAAGGCTTTGAAAAAGTCAAAGTCTGCTTAAGTTGTTAATTAAACAAGTGCTTTTGTATCTTGTTGGATTAACATTTTCATATTTGTTTATTCATTTATTTTTTACCCCTTAATCTTTATGTTTGTCCTAGAAATTAATTAATTAATTATTTTTACCTCTTTTTTCTCCTTAAATAATGTTAATCAAAATTAGGGATGATCAAAATACCCACACCAATGGGACCCTGAAATTTTACCTTATGGGTCGGGGTCCGGGTATGGTGGTACCCTTCCTGTATACTACCCATACCCTATCAATAATAATAAATATTTATTTTTATATATACAAAATATAATACTTTAACACTTTTTATTGAAAAAATATTAAATATTTCATAAAATATTAAAATATTTTATTAATGTATTCCTGTTTATAATTTTTTTTTATTTTTAGTAGTTATAGATGTAAAAAATTAGATAAATATGAATTTTATATTAATAAAAAATAATTTATTTTAAATATGAGGATTACACTACCCAGCGAGTATGGTTATGGGAATTGATTTTGATACTTGCTCAAATCCGGGTCTGGGTCTGGGGGTCATATTACCCTACCCATGAGCATCCCTAATCAAAATCATCAATGTCTAACCCAAATTAAATAAAAAAAATAGTAAAACAGTTGAATAAGATCGAGTAAATAATTATTTGGGGATACAAACATATTTAAGAAGATAAATTTAAGAGAAAACTAACAATTTGATCATTGAAAGATCATCGAGCTGACAACTCGATCCTTAGAAGATTTAAATATATAAATTAGTTCTTAAAAAATTAAAACATTATACCTATTAGTCTTTTTTAAGTATACCGTTTTAATATTTTAAGGACTAATAAAATAGTATATTATTTTATTTTTTAGAATTAAATTATATATTTTAATTTTTTAGCAATTGAGTTGTCAGTTTATTAATTTTTTAATAATCAAATTATTGATTTACTTTAAAGCAGATATTTATTTTAACAATGAATATAATCAGCGATGATCCATATTGATTTGTCTAACTTTTGTATAAAGAAAAAAAGAAATAAAAAAATTGGACTTTCTATTACAAGTTTGAACTTTGAACAGCAATACAATATTAAGATTCATATAGACATCTAGGACGATTAAACTAAAAAAAAATAAGAAATTGATATAGAAAGTCCAATTTGTATTGCTGTTCAAAGTTCTAGATGTCAAACTGCGACCTTATAATACTGATACTTTCCTGGCATTTTCCTCAAGGTCGTAGTTTTCACATGGGAAGTTACTAACGTCATACCATGCCTAAGCCGAAGTTCACACTTGTCTTTTGAAGTTGACATTCTATCAATAATTGGTAGAGAATTTAAAATTGATATAGAAGTTTTTTAATTATTACTCTAGGGTTATTTGTTAAGAAGATTAAGGATTTTATTGATGCATTAATAAATAATAATGTATATTATAAAGTAAAGGTTGAAATTTAGACGTGCAGATGGAGGCAACTAACCAAGTCAAACAATCTGAATTGTAAAGGAACGATATTTTGTTTCTAAAATATGGGATAATAATATTTATTGTTATGAATCAGTTATTTGTAGTGTTTTTTAAATAGGAATATCTTTGAAACTATGGGTTAGGGCTTGTTTAATTATTAGTGAATCAAGCTTATAAAACTGTTTTGTTTATCTTGTCTTGAGTCTTAATTAGTTTATGGTCAAAGGTTCATTTTGGTCCTAAATGTATGTCTCAATGTTCATTTTTGTCCTTTACATTTCACAAGATTCATATTGGTTCTAAATATTAGTAAAATGTTTCATTTTGGTCCAAAACTATTGAATATGGTTATATTTATCTCGTTTTAAGTTCAAATATGACAAGTTTAGAGCTACATGTTGATTTCAAATAGTACTTTTTCTATCTAGTTGAGACTATCAAACCATGAGGTCAACTTAGGTCCTGAAAGTGGACCGTTTGTTTCACGGTCAAACAAGCAAAATTGGTCTCATATATCTCGTTTCAATTCTAAATGCGATGACTTCGGAGTTATGAGTTACTCTTAACGAGTCTATTTTTTCCCATTTGGGATTGTCAACAAATAAGGTCAAAGCGGGCTCGAAAGTGGGTTTGGAACCAATTCCTTATAATTTTTTACTTTTTGGTTCCAACCCCACTTTTGAGCCTAATTTGATCTCATCTGCTGACGGTTTCAACTAGACGATAAAAAGATCTTGTTAAGAGTAATTCGTAGCTTTAAATTTGTTGCATTCAGAATTGAAACGGGGGAGATATGATGAACTTTGATTGTTTGATCGTAAAATGAGATGCCTACTTTTAAGATTTGATTTGACCTCGTTTATTGACGACTGCAACTGGATTAAAAGAGTATTCTTAAAAAGCAACACGTAGTTGCGGTATCGTAAAATTTAAACTTGAAATGAAAAAAAAATTTAATTATATTCAATAGTTAAAAAGAATATTTTATTAATATTTAAGACTAATGTAAATCTTTTAAAATATAAAAGACGGACACCTTATTTATTTTTTTTTTTGGAACTAATGTCTTTATTCAATTAAAGAAGATCAAAATTTAGGTGTCTAACTTTCTTCTATCACCTCCATCCTTGAAAGTTTAGATGAAAATTCTTTCTTAAAACATTTGAGGGGATTATTTGAGTGAGATTTCAGTGATAATTGAGGTTTTTGGATAGGTTCTTGAGTTTCTTGGCAATTTTCGTACATTTTCCAGCGAGTTTGGAGGATTTTCCAGTTGGTTTTAAATTTTCTGCATTTTCAATTTTGGTCTCTCTGTCATTTGATATGATTTGTGTTGTTTTTCAAAATGGATGGAGGACTACCAGTGGGAGGTTTTCAAAACATATGAGACCAAAACTGGTACAAAAAAAAATATAAGATTGATTTAGAGCCTGGAGCTAAGATACATGACCAAATTCGAGACAAGAAAAGATATAGGACTGATTTGAGACCTGGAGCAAAGTTATAGGACCAAATTCGCACTTTGACCAATAAATATATTATGCTTCAAATTTTGAATTGTATACTATTATTACCCTGATTGGAAATTTAGAAAGATATTAAGGAATTTCTTTTTGAAAAATTAGAAATTAATTAATCATTACTTTTGGAGGTAAATTTTGCATTTATTATCTTAATTATAAAAACATACACCAATCCCCTTGAAATTTAAAATTATCAAAATATTTTTAAAAATAATATCGTATTTTATTACATTTAATTTTGAAAAAAATAACAAATCCCTAATTTCTGAGATCTTTCAAGAGAACAAGGACTATGAGGCTGGGATCA
>QANZ01024576.1:0-46331 GCA_003254925.1 Chamaecrista fasciculata | reverse complement strand
TTTTCATCATCTTCATTCATTTTAGTCCCAAATCCTCAAAATAAAATTGTAAAGTGTCTCAAAACTCTTCCAAACATTCTAATTTAGTCCTTAAAAATATTAAAAACCCTAAACCCTAAATCCTAAACCTTAAAACTTAAATTTTTTTTAATCTTCATCTTCATGAAAGGGTGTTTTCATTATACACTTCAGCCCAATCTTCTTCTTCANAATCTTCATCTTCATCTTCTCTTCTTCCCCACCACCACTATCGACCGTAAGCAACTGAGAGCCCTCCAATCCCTCAACATCCCCACCTCCAAAGACCCTTGCTCTCTTCCTTCCTTCCACAATGCCACTCTCTGTGACTCCTCCAAACCCTTCCGCCACGTCGTCTCCCTCTGTCTCGCTAACTGCTCCTCCTACGTCGCTCTCTCCTACACCGTCCTCAAATCCCTCTCTACTCTTCAGTCTCTTCAGCTTCTGAACTGCCCCGTCCCTCCCATTCGCTTCCCTCCCGAGCTAATTGCCTTCCTTCGCTCCTTCACTCGCGACGGATCTGTTCGTTAGGGATCTCGAAATCGTGATGAAGATTTGACGATGATGATGAAAAATCTGGGCAATTTATGGGAAGAAGATGACGATGACGTTGGGTTTCGGTTCGTTGGGTTTTTCTGGGAAATTTTTGTGGAAGAAGGTGAAGAGGAAAGTAGAATTTAAGGACCAAATTGCAAGAGAGTAGTTTTTTTAGGGGTTTAGGATTCAGGGTTTATGGGTTAGGGTTTAGGCGTTTAGGGTTTAGGGTTTAGGATTTTAGGGTTTAGGGTTTAAGATTTTAGAGTTTAGGGTTTTAGATTTTAGGGTTTAGGTTTTAGGATTTTAGGATTTTTAATATTTTTAAGGACTAAATTAGAATTTTTGGAAGAGTTTTGGGACACTTTACAATTTTAGGATTTTAGGGTTTTAGGGTTTAGAATTTTAGGGTTTTAGGGTTTAGAGTTTGGGATTTAGGTTTTAGGGTTTTTAATACTTTTAAGGACTAAATTGGAACTTTTGGAAGAGTTTTGGGACACTTTACAATTTTAGGATTAGGGTTTTAGGGTTTAGGGTTTTAGGGTTTAGAGTTTGGGGTTTAGGTTTTAGGTTTTTTAATATTTTTAAGGACTAAATTGGAATGTTTGGAAGAGTTTTGAGACACTTTACAATTTTATTTTGAGGATTTGGGACTAAAATGAATGAAGATGATGAAAAATGTAAATCCAGGGACTGATTTGCTAGTTTACTCAATTTTTATGTTCAAAAATGTAAATCCAGTCATCATGCCATGGTGGAAAAAAAAAATGAATGTCCAGTCATTATGCCACATCAAACCAAAAACATGACACATAAGTAAAAAAATTGCCACATGGGCATTGAGTCAAAATTGGGGGTATAATTGAAACGTTAGTTTCACATTGAGGGCACGCTTGAACAAAATGAAACGTTAGGGGCATAACTGAAAATCACTGCAAACGTTAGTGGGACAAAAGGGTGTTTTGCCTATTATTATTATTAGGCTTAAGTGCACTTTTGGTCCCATAACTATGACAAAAGTTTCATTTTGGTCCCATAACTTTTTTTGTTGCAATTTTGGTCCCATAAATATGACAAAGATTTCATTTTGGTCCCATAACTTTTTTTGTTGCAATTTTGGTCCCATAACTTCTCAAAAGGTTCCACCGTTAGTCCCTTGGTGAATTCCATCCATATTTAGCCGTTAAGTATGATGTGGCATAGTAACTAGGATCATGATGTGGCAAAATAAGATGAAGTGGACTGAAATAGGATCTATATGCAACATATTAAAACTTATCTATACCCAACCACAAAATATAAAAAGAGTGGTACTGACAGAGACCAATCTGGTGGGGAAGAAGAGACTTCAAGCAGAAGGCGCCGACGAAGTCGATGGGATCCTCAGCCAGAGTCGAACGACCAAAGCGGCGGCGACGGCGAATCGGGAAGCGGAACGAGGAAGAGGAATTCCCGTTGGGCTGACGAGGAAGAGGAAGTACCACTCTTTGTATATATTGTGGTTGGGTATAGATAAGTTTTAATATGTTGCATATAGATCCTATTTCAGTCCATTTCATCTTATTTTGCCACATCATGATCCTAGTCACTATGCCACGTCATACTTAACGGTTAAATATGGATGGAATTCACCAAGGGACTAACGGTGGAACCTTTAGAGAAATTATGGGACCAAAATTGTACAAAAAATGTTATGGGACCAAAATGAAACCTTTGTCATAGTTATGGGACCAAAATTGCAACAAAAAAAGTTATGGGACCAAAATGAAACCATTGTCATAGTTTTGGGACCAAAAGTGCACTTAAGCCTTATTATTATGTGAGTGATCTCATGTGTGGGAGCAATGTCACGTGGGTGAATAGTGTATGTGTGAGAATGTATAATAAAGGATGTGAAAATTAAAATATATAATTAAATAAAGAGTCCAATGTTTATTAGATTTTTTTTAAGAAATATTGAGTTTGTTTAGTTAGTTTATTTGTATATATCTATTAGATTCTAATAAATATTTTGATATTGCATAAACAAAATATTTTATTTATGAATTTTTGAATAATACACATGATATAATAAATAAATATTATAATTTTGAGTGTTTTTATCAATATTTATAAAACATTTAATTTTTTTTTATTTTTTCTCTTATTTAAATTATAATATATATATATATATGTTGTGTCGTGTCCTATAATTTTGAAAATTTGACGTGTCGGCGTGTCCGTGTCGTGTCGTGTCCCGTGTCAGTGTCCGTGCTTCTTAGGGTACGGATAGTGAAAAATAAAAAAATTATCGGATATCGGGTGGATACAGATATTACTTTAACTATTTGGTATTCATCCGAAATGAACGGATAGTTAGGGTAGCCGATATCTGATAGACCAATACCATATAATATAAATATTTTATTATATTTTATACATTTTTATTATATTTATTAATTATTTTAATTAACTATGTTTGACAAAGGTAGAGATGAGAAATGAAAATAGTTTGTAGAATAAAATTTAATTAACTAAATTTAATAATGATAATTTAGTCATTTTAGGTTGATTAAAATAATTTCTTCCTACGGGAGTAGACTAATCTCACCCCTCATAGTGAGATTCAAAAATGGTCATTTTATAGAACTATCAGCTATATGCTACTTCAGTTTTTGAAATACAATAGTCGTATAACTAATTTCTTAATTCACATACTAAATACAGAATTAATTTATGTTGGAGTTTATAAATTTGAAACTATTTTTTTAATTTGTGTACCAAATGCCCTATGAGAATAAGAATAGTTATAAATAGAATATGCGTAGAAAACTATATTCTCTAGATTTTTGATCTATCAAAATTAATTTTATCTTTTGGACTTAACGAATAATTAAATTTCTATACTCAGACTTAGATTTAAAAAATTTAAAATAAATTACTTTTCGTTAATATAAAATTTATCTTTGTTGACTATTTTTCATTTGTAAATATCAAAAATAAAAAAGTAAATCACAAATTAAATATGGAATATTATTAAATTATTTCAATGAAATATTTAACATTTCTTTTTATAATTTTATATGTTTCTAAATACGTAAAGTTTTCCTACCAAAAAAAACGTAAAGTTTAAAAATATTATATTTTTATATATACAAATAAATATTTGTTATTATAGTTTGAAAAATATATAGTGGACAAGATAAATAAAAAATTAATCTCGACGTAAATATTAGTTAAGAGTTTTGGTTAAAAAAAAGTTAAGAGTTATTGTTTTGGTTGCCCAAAGTATCCCAGCCCAATAGGCCAAGGACTAATCCTCCGCGGAAGTTACGGGTTATTTGAGTCATAGAGAATGTGTTATAGCCTAAAAAATATTTCTAATTAAAAGATTAATCTAAATTATTTAACTAAAACATATTGACCTTCCAAAAATAATTAAATTGTTCTAAAAAAATATTTACAAACCAAGAAAAAATATTTGTGTCTTAATGATGTTGAATTTATCTCGGACCTTTTGTCTAATAGTGGGAGACAATGGAATGTTCTAAAAGTGCATGAGGTGTTCGATTATCCTAGAGCTAAAAATATCTGTGAGATTCCTCTGCCTTTGAATGTTATGTATGATTCTTTCTTTTGGGAGTTCTCCAGTAACGGTAGTTACAAGGTAAGGTCGGGGTATAGATCTCTTAGAGATTATAAGGGTATTTGGGACGGGATTTGGAAGTTGAAAATTCCTCCTAAGTATAAAACATTTTTATGGAGAGTGTGTCGAGATTATTCCCACGAGAACTATTCTAAATAGTAGAGGTATGGATGTAGACGAGTTGTGTCCAGTTTGTAATGTGGAGGATGAGGACAGTTTTCATGCGTTGATTTCTTGCCTTGGGTTGGTTACCTTTTGGGAAAACGCTCAATTGCAGTTTATTAATGAATTTGACTGTCACATTTCTTTTCTTGAGTGGTTCTCATGTGCTGTGACTCAATGGGATCAGAGTGATATCTTCAAATTTGCTGTGGCAATCTATAAGGTGTGGGAGAGGAGAAAATTTTTTTTTGGTATGAAAAAGTTTAGGTGAGTTGGGCCCCTGGGGCTCACCAAGGTCAGGGCAGGCCTCCAGGCTCTATGAGCACTTAGAGAGGTACTTACAGATCGCCTACCAAGAAGGCTCTCACATGCAGTGGGAATCGAACCCATGACCTTGTGGGTTATGAGCCGACTCCTTACCAACTAGGCCAACCTTTGTTGGCGGAGAGGAGAAATTTGAAGTTATCTAAGTCGGACTCTCCAGTGGCGGATGGTGCTCAGTTGTAGGAAAAAACTAGAGGCCTTTTATCTGAGATCTCTAATTTACCCAATCCTAGTGACATTTCGTCTAATAGTCCGGAATCTAGCCAATGGGCTCCTCCCCCCTTTGGTTGCTTTAAGATTAATGTTGACGCTGCCGTTTCTGACTCAATCTGTGGGTTGAGTTGTGTTATTAAGGACCACAGAGGTGAAGTGTTAGGTGCGGCTTCCAAATCTGTACATGTTGTTGGTTCCACGGATATGCTAGAAGCTTTGGCTGTGGAGTTTGGAGTGATGCAGGCTCTTCAATTTGGCTGTCACAAGGTTTTTGTGGAGACTGATTGTAGCAAAGTGGCTTCTCATCTCAATGATCTTCCACTTGACTTTTCTCCTTTCCACATTGTCATTAAAAACATTTTATGGCTTTGTAACCGTTTTTCATTCTGTTTCTTTCTCTTGGGCTAGTAGAATGTGTAACTCTGCTGCTCATAACTTAGCTAAGTTTGCAGTTTTCTCCCCAGGACTTAATATCTGGATGAAATTTTTGCCTCCTTGTATTGCTTCTGTCGTTGTCTGCGAAAGACCTTGAATGCATTTGCTTTTTCTTCAAAAAAAAAATATATATATTAAGAAATAAACAAACAATAAGTGTAAAATAAAAGAGGAGAAATCAAAGAAAATAAATTAAGAGAAACATTGACACAAAAGAAAATCAGACGAAAGAAATAAAATCTAAATAATAACAGCATACTAGACTTAGGTTAGAAACCCGATACCTACATACCCGTTTAAGAAGATATCAAAATCAAACGTAATTTGAAAGGGAAAATGTTTGTTATTCTTTCTCTGTAGTTTCTCAAGAAAAGATTTTGCAATTTTTTTTTTTGGAGAAAACTTGAAATTTAATTTAGGAAATCATGATAAAAATTAGGGGGTGTTTGGTTCATGACAATATTTTCTGTTTTCATTTCTTATTTTCATTTTTTTAGAAATTTTTTTCATTTTCAAATTTCCAATATTTAGAGAATTTGTTTGGTTTGCAAAGTCAAAATATAATTTTGAAAATAAAAGATATGAAAATGTGTTTGGTTTGCAAATTTTGAAAAATTAAAAATAATGAAATCCAAGATGATTGTTTTTATTTTTATTATTGGTACTTGTATTTGAATTAAATTTATTATTAATCCTTGAATTTTCACTGAGTCAACTTAATGACTTATTAGTCTCTAAATAATCAAAATATACGGTTTGGTCCCTGAAATATGTTAATTATCAACTATTTTTTTCCTAGTGACGACTTAGTCCTTAAATTTAAACTAATTTTATACTTTTTAGTCCCTGAATTTGAACTAATTTTATACTTTTTTTCCTTGAATTTGTACTAAATTAGTACTATGTGGTCCCTAAAGTTGAACTAATGTTATACTTTTTTATCCCTGAATTTGTATTAAATTAATACTATTTGGTCCCTAAATTTGAATTAATTTTATACTTTTTGGTCCCTAAATTTATATTAAATTTATATTATTTAGTCTCTGAATTTATATCAAATTTGTACTTTTTGGTCCATAGATTTGATTCAGAGACCAAATGGTTAACAATTGTAATAATTCATGGACTGAGTAGTATATTTTTATTACTCAAGGACTAATTTATTAATTCAGAGTAACTTCAAATACCAAATAATAAATTTTTTCTAATTAATTATAGTGGGTGCAGTTGTGTAAGATAAGAGATGGACTAAGCAGGCATTATTTTTTTTTGGGTAAATTACACAAAATGGCCTTGTGGTTTGGCCCATTTTCAGATAGGGTCCCTGTGGTGTAAAAAGTGTCAACTTGGGGCCTTGTGGTTTTCTCTGTTAGCAAATAGGTCCCAGGTGATTTTTTTCATCCAAATTGACGGAGTAAACTTGAAGGTGGATTGTTTTGTAATTTAAACATTTTTCTATTAAAAGTTTAAAACAAAATGGGGACTATTTTGCAATTTAAACCAAAATCCAAAAATCAAAAAGCCCTCAGCCAGAAATCGATTCAAACCCTTTTTCATTGCCGCCTTCTCCTTCCCTACAACACTCACACTCTCCTCCTCCATCGTCGCCGCCATTACCAGCCAAGGCTTTCTCTCCGACGCCAAAGCCATGAACATCCGGCAACGCCAGCTTCTTTACCTCAGGGACGAGTTCGGCGACAGAGGAGAAAACGAGTTCAGCTTCTTTACCTCAGGGATCTGGACGCGATCTTCATCAACCACAAGTCCACAACCGGTTCGTGTTCGATCTCCCGGATAATTTCGGGAACTCGCCGGTGTCGGTCATCTGTCTCGCCAACAATAGGTTCCATGGCTGCGTTCCGGCGAGCTTGGGCAATATGACGAACCTAAATGAGATTATTCTGATGAACATGCTTTCAGGTCTTGCTTGCATTTGGAGATTGGGTTTCTGAACTTGACGGTGTTTGATGTGAGCTTTAATGGCGGTGGCGTCAGATGTATATGGCTTTGGCGTCGGAGAGAGAGCCACGGCTGGTAGTGGCGGTGGCGGCAGCGGCGGCGGAGAGTGTGAGTCTTGTAGGGAAGAAGAAAAAAGCAATGAAAAAGAGGGTTTGAAATCGATTTCCTGGTTGAGGGCTTTTTCTTTTTTGGATTTTGTTTAAATTGTAAAATAGTCCCCAGTTTGTTTTAAACTTTTAATAGAAAAATGTTCAAATTACAAAACAGTCCACCTTAAAGTTTATTTCGTTAATTTGGATGGAAAAAACCACCTGGGACCCTATTTGCTAACGGAGGAAACCACAAGGCCCAAAGTTGACACTTTTTAAACCACATGGACCTTCTCTGAAAATGGGCCAAACCACAAGGCCCTTTTGTGTAATTTACCCTTTTTTTGTGGAAATTGCATTTACCCCCTGAATTATGTGTTCAATTGCAATGTCCCCCTAATTTATCAAAAATAGCAATTAACCCCCTACTCTATTAATTTAATAGCAATGATCCCCCAATCGTTAATAACAAGTTTTCACTTTTTTAAATTTCATCTATTACTTTCTCTCTCCCATTATATATACAGTTAGCCAATTATCAACTTCCACATGTTTATTTCTTATTTTTTAATTTTTAATTTAATTATTTCTTATTTTTTTAATTTTTAATTTAATTATTTTTGACCAACCAATTATAGGTAATTAATTATAGAGATTGGCTAAGCACTTCCTGAGCGTGTCTTCGAATCTCAGCGACTGTAGTTTCACCCTTTTATCATAATTACACAATTGCCACCTCCTTTTCAATGTTTTGTTTCTAGTTTTCAACTTTTACATAGAAAACAGTGAAAACGTCGTTTAGATGTTTTAAAAAAGAGCAAACCCCCTTTTTGGTCCCTCAATTGTTACTGAGTCGAGGAATCGGTCCCTCAATTGTGGGAAACTACAACTCAGTCCCTCAATTTCCCGTTTACGTTTTGGTCCCTCACATCTGGTCCGTTAGTGATAGAGGTGTTAAGTGATGACGTGTCACCGTTATCTGCTTAGGTGGCCGTTAAATGCTTAGTTGAGGGACCAAATCCTCGACTCAGTAACAATTGAGGGACCAAAAAGGGGGTTTGCTCTTTAAAAAATCCAAGCAAATTTAGAAAGGTTTTAAAAAAAATGATTTTGGAAATTATGATTAAACATGTTTTTTCACTTGTTTCTTAATTTGCAAGTCTGTTTCTTTTGATTTTTTTTTGTTGCCCAAGGTATTCCAAGCCCGACAGTCATAGACTAATCCTCCGCGGATCTAAGCTCCATTAAAGGGTTTGTCGCTGGTCAATTGGTTGCTACATATACACAAGGTGGGATTCGAACTCTCGTCACTTTCTTAAACGACCTAGTGAACTGGCCACTAGACCAAACAAACTTGATTTGTTTCTTTTGATTTTTAATCATGAAGAACTTTGAAATCTATTTCATTTTTTTTATCCACTTATTTTTTGATAATAGAAAGATAAAAAAAAAAAGTTAAAAGAAAAAAAAAGAAGAATTTAAAAGATAATTTTTTTTTTGATTTTTTGACTATTTGAGTAGTTGGAAAGAATAAGAATTGATTTTAATATCCGCACAAACCTTGGTCTGAGTACGGAGAAACTATTTTTCTCTAGATCTGAAGATAGAGAACATTAAATCCTACCTATACCCTATCTATAGTCATCCAAAATCAAAGTCCTCAAGCAAATTATTATACATGATATATGCCAATATATCTTAACAACAAAGTTTAATAGTACATATCCACTTTTACACAAGACTCAAGCTTTCCTCCCTCTCCTGTTGATTCATTGTATCACATAGAGCTATTCCTTTAGTTTCTGGCAAGTAAAACATACAAGAACTACAACCTAACATGACCACACCAAACAAACCATAAGAGAAAAGATCATTCTTCCTCCCTAGTGATATCAAAAATGGACAAAACACAGAACCAAACACAATAGCCTGCTTTGTTAAAGATGATGCAGTATTCCTCACACTTGTAGGAAACAACTCTATCACATATATAAGAAATACATCAAAAGAAGCACACACACTAAAGAATGAAGCCAAAGCAAGTCCTAGTTTTACCTCAGCTTCTGCCACAAAAACACACATTAAACATAATATCCCACTTGCCACTGAGAAGCCAAGAATGGTAGGCTTTCTTTTGAAGTTATCCAAAAAGTATGTTGCCACAAAAGCTGGTATTTCCAATAAGGCATTGAAAACAACAGACAAGTATATGTTAAACCCTAAGCTCCCCACGTTTAACGGCATGCCATTGTACAACATTCCAATGCCAAAACCAAGAATCATCACAGCCAATAGCCTCAAAAGAGCCCAACGTTTCTCAATTAATTCTTTTATTGATGATGATGATGATTGGATCTTGAAAGATGAAACATTTCCATCAATAGTATTATTATTATTTCCTTTGAGTAGCTTTATGGCTTCTTCATGTCTACCTTGCATGATGAGCCACCTAGGAGACTCAGAAACAAAGAGATAACCAAGAATGGAGTAAAGTATTGTAGGAAGTGAAGTCCATAGATAAAGGACTTTCCATGAGGAATTTCTATGAAGATAAGCTATGGCAGGTAATGAAAGAAACCCCATTGTGAACAAAACATACTCAAGTGCACCGACACGAAATCGCCATTGTTTTTGCACACTTTCTGTGAGCAAAACAAGAGCACATGTCGCTATGGATGAGCGACAGAAGCCTATGAGAAGCTTCAAAGCAGAGTAGACCCATATATTTTTTGAGAAGATTATGAGTGTTGAAGATATTGACATAGTGAAACAGGAGAGGAAGAGCATGTTCTTGCGTCCAAGAGATGAATCAGCCAGAGTGGACAGAAGAAACCCACCTAGGAAGCATCCCATAAAGAAGGAAGATTGAGGCAAACCTGTGATGAAAAGTTTTCTAAACCAATCAAAACCGATTTGACCAAATGAAACAAGATCGAACAAGAGCAAAATTGAATTAGATTGAGAAATGAGCGGTTAAGTTTGGTTAAAAATGTATCCAAATTGGATAATTTGTTTTAGTTAATAGTTTGAACATACAATTAACCGATTTAAAACGCTATAAATTGTTTAATTTATATGATTAAAATTAATAAATAGCTTATCACTTTTGATTTGATCATCATGCAATCTACTATATTTTTTTTTTATTAATCTCAGTGTCTTGCAAAAATCTCCCACTTCAGACTCACTACCCTTCTTATCCTTTATACTTTATTTTGTTAAAATCTCTAATCCTAATTGTCGTCTCCTCAGTTAATCTTTAATTTTGACTCATTTTCTATTCACCACCATTTTTTTTCCTTTTGTAGTATTATCATGAATTAAGAAAAACAAAATATAGGTTTTCTAAATCGCTCAAGCTGAATCACTCAAATAATTTTTTTTTGCCAAAATACACTTTTAGTCCCATAACTTTTACTCAGGTCTCAATTTGGTCCTATAACTTTGTGGTTGCACTTTTGGTCCCATATCTTTTATTCAAGTTGCAGATTTAGTCCTGTGTTATACTTTTAGTCTCATATCTTTGAATCAGGTTGTAGAATTAGTCTCATATTTGTTAGTTAGGTGAGACAAAAGTGAAACTTTTTATAAAGATATGAGACCAATTCTTTAACCTGGCCAAAAGATATGAGACCAAAAGTGATACAGGACCAAATCTGCAACTTGAGCAAAATATATGAAACCAAAAGTGCAACAAAAAAAGTTATAAGACCAAATTGAGACCTGAGCAAAACTTATGGGACCAGAAATGCACTCTAACCTAATTTTTTTATTGATTTAGTTAAGCAAATTATTTTTAACCGTTTGATGAAAGATTTCAAATATAATTAGAATGAGTGATCCCATTAAAAAAATATTTAAAACTGCCGATACATTCTTTCAAACAATTAATTCTACCTGTGATAAAGGAAGGAGCACATTGAAGACCCCATTGAGATATGATTGTCTTGAAGGAGAGACCACCATCCCAAGACCATGATGAAGGTGGGAGATTGCAAATATCAGAATGTGAGGAGCATTCATTAATGGAGGAAGAAGAAGAAGTACAGTGCCATGGTGGAATGGAATCAGTGTAGATAGTGATGAATGTTTGTTGAGCATCAAAGAACATTGAGAGAGACACAAAGAGAGATTGCAAGAATTGCATCCACCCAAAGTTTCCCAAACTCTTCTCTATCATGTCATCTAAAGATGGTAATGATGAAGTTATAATAAATTCCTTCAAATCTGAATCAGAATGGGTTGAAACTTGGATTAATGCCTCTTCCATTTTTCTTTGAGTGTTTTGGACTTTTTTAGCTCTGGGTTTTGAGGAAGTGATCAGGATTTCTTTTATAATAATGTTGGTTCAAATGTGAATTTTTTGAAGTTTGGATATTGTTGGAATTGTAATCTAGTCTTTGTAAATTGTGAACCAGCATTATTATTGTTTAATCTAGAGAGTGGGATATGCGAGATTTTATTTTATTTTTTTTTAGGTTTTTTTCTCCGTTCGGTGATCAATATTTAGATTTATGTTGGGTTCCACGCTAATCTTAATTAATTATTTGACTTTCTCCAATCAATAGGCACTAATCATTGAGAAATGTCAATTAATAAGATTTGGAATTTGAAGAATTACAAAATTAATCATGTGATGTGGATTAAATGACTTGTTTATTTATAAAAGTTTATCATTATTTGATTTGAAGAAGTACAAAATTAANGAATTAAAAATTATGGAAAAGACAATAGATAAAAAAAAGAAAGAAATTAAAAAAAATAAGATGAGGATTCGGATATTATATTCTTACTAATAAGATTAGTCTAAGATACAAAGTTTGATTCTTGACATGGGATGCAAATGCTGATTTGACATAATTATAGTCATTGATATAATTTAATGCTGAAAATAATAAAAAAATAATAAATTTTTTAACCAATCACAACTGCGTATGGAGTCACACCATTACTTACATACAACTAACTCTTCCACGTGTCATTATTTTATTAGCTCGTGACTTATTGCATCCCATGTCAAGAATCAAACTTTGCATTATAGACTTACCCTACTTATTAACATGCGTCTAAAACATGAGTTAGCCTATAATGCGAAGTTTGATTCTTGACATGGGATGCAATAGGTCATGAGCCAATAAGATAATGACATGTGGAAGAGTTAGTTGTATGCAACTAGTGATGTGACTCCATACACAGTTTTGATTGGTTAAAAAAATTATTATTTTTATTATTTTTTAACATTAAATTACATCAATGACTATAATTATGTCACATCAACAATTACATCTCATATAATCCAACTTTGTATCTTAAATTACTAACCGTCACGCAGTTGCACATGCCACAAAGCGAACTATTCTTTTGCCTTTTACTTTAAAAAAAAAACATAGTCAAATAGATAAAATGCAAGTGGGTCACTATGATAACCAAAAAGGATATAAAAAACTAGATATTTTTTAAGTCATAGTAAAAGTAGTTTTTTTAACTAACTGCTCAAACAATATATACTTTCTACTTCAAAATAGAAGCAAAAAAATAAAACAAAAATAAATTAAAAAATTGTTTGAAAAATTTTGAAGAGGATTGTTAGACAAGAATATATCACATAAGGGGGCTATTTTGGATAATCAAAACTTAAACTTTATTAAAACTAAGTTGCTTAAAGTTTTTGCCAAAAATTGATTTTGATTTTCTAAATAAAGCTAAGCAAGGTAAACTAAATTATAAAAATTTATAGAGGTTTAAACTAACGAATAATTTATGACCTTACATTTTCTCCTCAAGCACACATGACACAACAAAAGTTATATTAAGATTTGAGTAATCAAAGCATATTAATCATAAAGGATTCACTTATAACAAGCTTTTTCAACATCCAAAAAATAATACAAAAAGGTAAGAGTAATAGTAAAAGGAAACCCGATACAAATTGAATAAGCAAATCTTATACAGATGCATAACACTTTAAAAAGCTAGATAGCTTAATCTATTTAGTTTTCAAATCGTTGAATTTAATTTTTTTAGTTTCGATATCTGTATTTTATAAATTAAAAAAAGATTACACAAATCTCAAGGTTAAAAAATTGAAATCCAACAATTGAGAATTGGATAACTTAACTTATTCACCTCTCCATAGAACTAGCCTATGGGAGATTTAGCTTTGGATTAAACTACAAGTGCTTTTGGATCACCATGAAAACACCAAAACACCAAATCGGAGGTAGGTCAAGTGAAAAATAGATAATCTCTCATAAGGTGAATCTCTAATAAGGTGAAGGATCTATATTTGAATCATTATTGAAAGAACTGTTTATATTTAATATTTAATAGTGTATCAAATATTATTTCTTTAAAAAAATAGTGTATCAAATATGATTACTTCAAATGAAGAAAAATTACATGAGCCTAAGTTTTTTAAAAAAAGTAAAAAAATATTTTAAAAAGAAGAAAAGAAAAAAAGGAGAACTAAGTGGTAGAGAATTAAGGGGTGGAGCCAAGGGTCTTGGTGGTAGGTTGGGCAAGTGGGCTAGGCGTGGATCACTTGAGCCCCTTAAGGCTTAGGGGAGTTTAAAGTTCTTTTTCTTTTCGGCCTGAGAACTTTAAAGTTCTATTAATGCTAAATTAAATGGTTTAAACTTTAAAGAAATTTTTGATCAAATGTTCAAATTAGTCCAAAAAGTATGTTCTTAAGTTCATTTTGGTCCTAAATATTTCAAAAATTTCAGAATAGTTCTAAATGTTGCCATTTAATTTCATTTTAGTATAAAATTATTGAATATGGTCATATTTTTCTCGTTTCAAGTTCGAATATAATAAATCCAGAGCTGCATGTTTTTGACAAGTACTTCCTCTATTAGTTGGAGTCATTAATTAGCATATGAAGTCAAATCGGATCTCCAAAGTAGACTGCTCATTTCACGGTCAAACAAGGAAATTTGATAATATCTCTCTAGTTTCAAGTCCGAATGAAGCTATGAGTTAAGCTGTCAAGAAATAAAATCAAACTGAGTTCAAAAGTAGGTTTGTGGACAAAAGTGGTTTTGGAACCAAAAGTGAAAAATTATGAAAAATCACTTTGGATCTGATTTGACCTTATTTGTTGAGAGTTCAAACTTGGTAGAAAAATGATTAGTCAAGAGTAACCTGTAATTTTGATCTCGTACAAATTAGACTTAAAAAGAGAGAAATATGATGAATTTCGCTCGTTTGATTGTGAAACGAATTGCCCACTTTCAGAGTCCTACTTGGTCTTAATTTGTTGACAATACAACTAGACAAGAAATACTTATCAAAAGTAACATGTAGCTTCATATTCGTTGCATTCACACTTAAGTGACATGATCACATTCAATTGTTAGGACTAAGCAGTGAAACTTTTGAAAACTTTAGAGGACTAAAATTACAATAAAAAGAAGACAAAATGTTGTATTGCAACCTACCCAAAATAAAATTTTGCATTTTTATTTACCTTCCCATGAATCATTTACGATAAAGTGGCAACATATCGAATCTTTTTGCATAAAAAAAATTAATTAAAAATTATTCAAACACTTCATAAGATACTCGAGAATATCCATATTCAATTTCTATATAGGTCAAGGGTATCTTTGGTTATGATTAAGAGCAGCTTATAATTTGACCAATTTATGAGCAGATTTTGAAAAATCAGATTATATAGATAATGTTGTTTGGATAAGATTTGTAAAAGTATATTTTATGTGTAAAATTATTTAAATGGATATGTAATGATTGTGGTTGGTAGATAGAAGAGTATGAAAATTGATAAATTATATATATAGGGAAAAATGAAAAAGAAATTTACTTTTTTACTTTTTAAAGTTGCAAAACTATTAATTAATGAGATTTTTGCATTGGGACAATAAGGTGGATTTTTTAGGAGCTCCAACTTGGAGCTCTTTCTAGATTATTTAGATAGCTTATTTCACTTGATAAATATACATACTATCATTACAATTATCAAATATTGCCCAAATAATTTTTCACGATGACACTTACTTTTTGATCCTTTATTATGTATTGATTGAATGAAATGGCCGGTCAAAAAAAATAGGAATTCATTGGTTCATGTGATATTAAAATCGTGAACGATTTAGTCCCTAGGTTAAAGTAACAGTCATTGTCCATCTTCTTCTCTATCTATATTACGATAATAATTATTTAATTTCGTCAAAATAAATTTTAGACAAAAAAAATTGACTTTTGAACCATCTAATTTTTACTGAGTTAATGCATCAGTCCTTAATAGAGAAAATAAAAGTTGAAAATATACCGAGTTGTTCCAAAATATTGACAAATTGTTATTTAAAATCAAATTTTTAAGGCCAAATTCCTATTTTGGTCGCTCATATTTGCTCACAATTTTGTTTTGGTCCCTCAATTTATTTTTGTTCCGTTTTGGTCCCTCATGCTTGCTAAGGTTCCGTTTTGGTCCCTCAAGTTTTTTGTTCCATTTTGGTTCCTCATGTTTGCTCAAAGTTCTGTTTTGGTCCTTTAAGTTTCCAAAAAGTTCCATCGTTAGTCCCTGACTCTTCTCAATCCACTTTTTCCATTAAAAAAAGGAAAAAAAAAACTAACTTTCATTTCCCAACAATTTTTCTCTTTTGCATTAAGGTCCTTCCCTTTTGTAAAAGAGCAAAATTTTTTGGAGATGAAAGTTAGTTTTATTTCCTTTTTTAATAGAAAAAGTGGACGGAAAAGAGTCAGGGACTAACAGTGAAACTTTTTAGAAACTTGAGAGACCAAAATAGGACTATGGCAAATTTTTAAATATGTTGGTTGAATTTATTTATTTTTAATTTATATAAAGTTTTTAAATAAGAGGGATAGAAATCATTTTTCATAATAAAAATATAATATTAATTAATATTTCAATAAAAAATAAATTATTATTATTTTATTAAATATTAAAGATAATTAAAAGTAAAAAGTAAATTATAATAATTTAGAAAAGAAATGTTAAAAAGAATTGGTAAAAAGTAATGTGATGGAAAAGATTGTTGTAAGTGTAATAAATGAGGGGTGATATAAATAGAAAATTATGCTCTTTGTGTATATTTGAATATATATTGAAGTATAGGTAATTATATGTATGGTTATAGGGGTACAAAAGTAATTAAATGGTTTGGAATTTGAGATTATTGCAGATTATAATCAAATTTTTGAAAAATCTAAATCAAACATGATTATTTAGCTTTTTGGGAATAATCAGCTCTAGAGTTGCTCTTAATCCTAACCAAACAAACCCCAAAGTTCTAATGGAAAAGTGAATTGTGCATGATATATATTGACATATTAGACAAAATAAAATTAGGGTTGCCAAAACCAGCACAACATGATAATTTGGGTTCGGCTGCTTAGCAAATTTGTTTGGTTGTGGATTTTAAGATTTTGACCCCGTTTAACCTGTTAGCTTGCAAAAATAAACAATAAAAAATAAATTTAATTTTTTATTTTTTGAAATTATGTTTTGATCTCTAAAAAAAAATATTTTCTCAATTTAGTTCCTTCAAAGATTTTTATTCTCAATTTGGTCCTTTAAAAACAAATTGTGAAAAAACCAAATTGAAGAAAAAAAATTGAAGATGGACCAAATTGTAAGAAAAAAAAAATATTAGAAATAAAAAAATAGCATGAGTTAACCCGCCAATCCAACTCAAACCAACACATCACTGTTTGGTTTGGATTTACTCAATTATTTTTTTCCAATTTAACCTGCTAAATAAAATAGTAAATCCGAACAAACCTACCACAAACCCAACCCAACCATTAAACATCCCTACATGAAGCAATACCAGTAGAGTAAACTACCAAATTGGTCCTTGGATTATTGGCTCGCTGACAGATTGGTCCCCGAATTTAAGAAATTGACAAATAGGTCCCCAAATTTTTCTAACGAGTCAAATAGGTCCCCGGATTTTTCTAACGTTAGTCAAATAGGTCCTCGAATAACATGCACAGAAGGACCTATTTGACAAATGTTAGAAAAATTCAAGGACCTATTTGTCAATTTCCTAAATTCGGGGACCAATCTGTCAGCGAGTCAATAATCCAGGGACCAATTTAGTAGTTTACTCAATACCAATATAACCAATAACAATCAAAACTATTGGCACTTGTATATTGTTTTTCTTAATCCAAAAAAAAATTGCAGAATTAACTAAAGCAAAAAAAAAATGGACAAATTAATTAAGCTACATCATAATAAGCTCAATAAAATACAATAATCTAATATCCACTTTTACTACAAAACACTCAAGCTTTCCTTCTTCTCCTGTTGATTCATTGTATCACAAAGTGCTATTCCTTTGGTTTCTGGCAAGTAAAACACACAAACACTGCTGCACAATATAACCACACCAAATAAGCCATAAGAGAAAAGATCATTCTTCCTTCCTTGTGATACCAAAAATGGACTGAACACAGCACCAAACACAGTAGCCAGCCTTGTCAATGCGGTTGTTGTATTCCTCACACTTGTAGGAAACAACTCTACCACATATATAAGAAACACATCATAAGATACACACACACTAAAGAATGAAGCCAAAGCAAGAGCTAATTTTACCTCAGCTTCTGTCACCAAAACACATATTACACAACAAATCCCACTTATCACTGCGAAGCCAAAAATGGTAGGCTTTCTTTTGAAGTTATCAAAGAAAAATGTGGCCACAAAAGCTGGTATCTCCAATATGGCATTGAAAACAACAGCCATGTATATGTTAAATCCCAAGCTCCCCACATTTAGTGGCATCCCAAAATACAACATTCCAATGCCAAAAGCAAGAATCATCACAGCCAATAACCTCAAAAGAGCCCAACGTTTCTGAATTAATTCTCTTATTGATGATGATGATGATGATGGTGATTGGTTCTTGAAAGATGAAACATTTCCATCAAGAGTATTATTATTATTTCCTTCGAGTAGTTTTATGGCTTCTTCATGTCTACCTTGCATGATGAGCCACCTAGGAGACTCAGAAACAAAGAGATAAGCAAGAATGGAGTAAAGAATTGCAGGAAGTGAAGTCCATAGGTAAAGGACTTTCCATGAGGAATTTCTTTGAAGATAAGCTATGATAGGCAATGAAAGAAATCCCATTGTGAACAAAACATACTCGATCACACTTACACGAAATCGCCATTGTTTTTGCACACTTTCTGTTAGCAAAACAAGAGCACATGTCCCTATGGATGAGCGACAGAAGCCTATGAGAAGCTTGAAAGCAGAGTAGACCCATATATTTGTGGAGAAGACAATGAGTGTTGAAGATATTGACATGGTTAAACAAGAGAGGAAGAGCATGTTCTTGCGTCCAAGAGATGAATCAGCCAGAGTAGAAAGAAGAAACCCGCCTAGGAAGCATCCTATAAAGAAGGAAGACTGAGGCAAACCTGTGATTGGGAGTGTTCAAAATCGATTATTTCAATCGCACAAATACACTTCAATGAAAAAAAAAAAGGGTCAAAGTGCACAATTGGTCTCACAATATTTTATCAAGTCTCAATTTGGTCTCATAACATTTTTTATTGTACTTTTGATCTCATATCTTTAACTCATGTTGCCAATTTGGTCCCTGTATCAGTTTTGACCTCATATCTTTTCGTCAGGTTGCAGAATTGGTCCCATATTGTCTTTGCCAAAAATTCTGCCTTCAGTCCCACCGTACCCAAAGATATGGGACTAATTCTGCACCCGACCCAATCATATGAGACCAATTCTACAACCTTACCAAAATATATGAGACTAATTTTGCAACCTGCCCAAAAATATGAAACCAAAAGTGCAATCGAGATCAAATCTACAACCTTAACAAAAGACATAATACTAAAAGTGCAATAAAAAAAACGATACGGGACCAAATTAAGGTCTGAGACCAACAGTGCACTTTGACAAAAATAAAAATGTTCAAAGTCATCCAAATCCTACGTAAATCACCCTTACCTGTGATGAATGAAGGAGCGCATTGAAGACCCCATTGAGATATGATTGTCTTGAAGGAGAGACCACCATCCCAAGACCATGATGAAGGTGGAAGATTGCAGATATCAGATTGTGAGGAGCATTCATTAATGGAGGAAGAAGAAGAAGAAGAAGTACAGTGCCATGGTGGAATGGAATCAGTGTAGATAGTGATGAATGTTTGTTGAGCATCAAAGAACATTGAGAGAGACACAAAGAGAGATTGCAAGAATTGCATCCACCCAAAGTTTCCCAAACTTTGCTCTATCATGTCATCTAAAGATTGTAATGAATGTGATGAAGTTAATTCCTTCAAATCTGAATCAGATCGTGTTAAAACTTGGATTAATGGCTCTGCCATTTTTCTTTCAGTGTTTTAGGAGTTTTAGTTCTAGGTTTTGAGGAAAATGATGAGGATGTCTTTTATATATACTAATGCATGAGGGGTCAAATAGAAAAAGTTTGAACTTAAAATAAGACGAGAGAAATATGACTAAATTCAATAGTTTGGGACAAAAATGAAGCATCTTACCAATATTTAGGACCAAAATGAATTATTTTCCCAACATTTAGGACCAATTTGAACATTTTGAAACATAATAAACCAAAATGAACATAAGAGTATACATTTAGGTCCAAAATGAACCTTTTACCTAAAAAAAACGAACAGTCCAGTTATTTTATTTTATTTTCCTTAAAATTTGGAATTCTGCATTTTGAAAGGCATAATCAATTTTTTTAAGGCCTTAACCCAACTTAATCAATGCTGTTTAATCCCTACAATTTTCACTTTTTCAGTTTTAAAATCAACTATTATAATTTATAAATATTTAGACATTTTCTTTTTACAATTTTCTGTTTTAAGATTTAGTTTACAAGGAAATTAATTATTTTATCTTCCAAAGTATTTTATTTAAGATTTGAATTTAATCCCTACAATTTCCTGTTTCAAAATCAATCAATTATTATAAATATTTAGACATTTTCCGTTTCTAAGATGTATTTTACAAGGAAAATTAATTCTTTTATATCTTCGACAGTATTTTATTTAAGATTTTAATTTATCCCTGCAATTTTCTGTTTTAAAACCAATAATTATAGACAGTAGTCTTACTATTTAATTATAAGACAATATTATTTATCTAACATTGCACAAAGCTGATTGCAAACAAGATAAGATATTCATACATCATCATAATGATGAAGACAACTTTTACAAAGGGAATTAAGCCCATTCCCTGCAAAAGAACTCTTATCTATAGTCCCATTACAATGGTCGCACTTAGTACATTGTACCTAGATAATCATAACAATTAAAATAATGAATAATTTTAATTTCACTTTAATTTCCTTCTTGATGAATCTAAAATTTGTCATGAGAGCTGCTCTAAATTATTCAAATCTTACTCATCATTGAGGTGGCTTCATCATGAATTCATGATCTCTGTATCCAACTCTTTAATTAGAAGAAAGTGAAGAACAATGAAGATGATTTAATTTCACTTTCCTTCTTGATAAATCTAATTGGTTAAAACCTATTTTTATCCCTAATGTGTACCCGACATTTATTTTGATCCCTAATATTTTTTTAATTTCGTTGTGATCCTTAATGTTTTCTAACAGTTTTGTTTGGTCCTTAATAAGTTTTACAATTGATCTCTAACAACTGAATGTGATCATATATTTTACGTTTCAAATTCAAATATAACGAAATCAAAGTTATAATAAAATTACTTATGATGAGTTCTTTCTTTTCCTAACGGGAGTCATCGGCAAAAAACGTCAAATAGCGCCTGAAAGTACGTCGCTTAGTTTATGAATTTGGCCACATCTCCTAGCTTGTTTCAAGTCCGAAGGTAAAAAAAAAAATCGGAGCTACGAGCTACTCTTTTGAATTCTTTCTTGGTTTACATCTTGTTAAGAGTAACTCGTAACTCTAGTTTTGTTGTATTCAAACTAGAAATAAGAGAGACGTTGCTAAATTCATAAAACGAGTGACCCATTTTTTTACCTTGTTTGTCGATAACTCAAATGGGAAAAGGAAAAACTCATCAAATATAACATGTAACTCCGATTTCATCATTTGAACTTAAAACGAAAGAGTGATGATTATATTCAATAGTTAGAGACCGAAATAGAACTTTTGAAAAATATTAAGGACTAAAACAGAACAAAAACTAAAATAAAATTTAAGATAAATATTAGGAACCAAAATGAAATTTTGGCTACCAAAAATGTATCATGCGGATTATATATTAAATTATTAATAGAAGTGTATGTAAAATATTAAAGATGTTATGAATAATAATGTTTGTGAATATCCACAATGGACTTTTGATATTCTCCGTGTATAGAAGTTTAAAGTTTTTTCTGTAATCGTGTTTATTATCTTTAGTTTCCCGTGTACATTAATATGGGTCTATCCCTTCATTATTTGTATTGAATTAGACACATTCCCCCTTTCATATCCTTTAACCTATAAATAGAGGCTTTACGTGTTGATCTAAAGTTGATGAGATCACTTCAATGAAAGAATCACTCTCTTCTCTTACTTTTCCCTCTACTTTGTATATTCTTATTTCTTATATTTTATAACAAAAGAGAAATATTTGCAAAATAGTGAAGGCTTCACAAAAACTTTGACAAAAGTTAGAGATATATATAATAATGAGAAGAGATTAAGTATGAGAAAAGTACATTTAAGTTTTTTCATGGTGGAAACTTATTTTGGTTTTTTAATGTTTATCCTAAATTCTATTTTGGCCCCTAATTTCTTTTGTTTAATTATGATTCTTAATATTTTCCAATAGTTCTATTTTGGCCCTAAATAAGTTCAATAAATCTTACAAATTTATTATCTATGTTATAAATGACTTTACTCTCAACCAATGTTTTAAAAATTAGACCGGTGAATTAATCGAAAACACCTTTAGGTCACGAGTTGATTAGTTCAATCTGTCGAATCGAATGATGTCATAAGTAAATAAAAAATATAATTATTTTGAATATAAGTAATCTATTATTAATAAAATATAATCATAAAATTTATATAACAATAACGTATACTTGTAAATCTATAATTTCATTGTGTTACACAAATAAAATATACAAAAGTCACAACATGAACAATTATAATTAGTTTAATACAGGTGAAAAAAAATAAGTTTTTTCTTTGTTTTAATAGATTTGAAACATTTTATATTGGGTTTCTTTTCTTTTTTTTTGCATTTGACCCGGTCGATTTTTTAAAAACTGCTCTAGGTCACGAATCAACTCAGCCTGAAGCGGTTTCATCCGGTCTAAAATGATTCAATAGTCCAAATTGAGCTGCATTCACTCTCGAATCCTAGTTCGACCATCCAGCCTAATCTGATTTTCATAACATTGTTTTCAATTAGTATAGTTGTTAGATTTTGTGCAAAATAGACATTGAAATAAAACAAAAGTAAATCAAGTCAATTATCAATAAATATGGGCTAAAATGCACAACTCTTATAAATTTTGGTTATTGTGCCAAAAAATTCTTTAATTTTGAAAAATAATGAAAGATCCCCTGAACTTTTAATGTTGTGCAAAAGACTCATTTCATTAAGATTTTCATTTTAAAAAAAAAATTTATAATAATTTTATGATTGTTATTGAGAGAGAATTAGGGGGTGGTCACAAACTTGATTGGTTAAAGAAGAAGGAAAAGCAGCATATTAAGTGGAGATATGAAGGCAAGGGGTACTTGGTAATGGGTTGGGCTTGATGTAGTGAATTGGGCTCCTCTTGGTGGGCTAAGAGGAGTGAATTGGGCCTTATTTGGGCCTAGGGGTTGTACTCTAAATGAGCTTTGAAACTCTAGCATTGCTTATTAATTAAGTGGTTTATTTGTCCAAAAAAACAAAGGCAAGTGGTTTAAAGAGAATTCTATTATATATACTTCTTTATTATTATTCTTCTTATCATTATTTTTTTCCTTTTAAGAAAGTAATTTAAAAACATTTCTTTATATTTAATTTTAATTTAATTTAATGTATCAAAAAAAGGAAGTTTACTGTTTAACTATATATTGTCTATCAATAACGTAACATATTATTTTAGCTGAAAAAAAAAAAGGTTTCATCTTCAACAAAAATTTAAATATTAGTATCCACCTCTAGTTATTTTATCCCACGTCTTACATTATATGTATGTAGTGAGGAGACAAGAGATATTATGAAGTAAATTTTAGTCGGAATTTCATTTAAGGACTATCGAAGTTCCTCAAGCTTATTTTATAATACTTACTTCACCTTAATGAAATAGGATTCAAATTGAATTCTATAGATTTATTTAAAGAAAATTACAGGTTCAGAGTTGATGACTAGTAAGTAGTAACGAGGTACCAAACTCGTAAATCAAAAGCATTTTCCATGTCTTAAAATTATAGAGTAAGTCTTAAATGTACTAAACTTTTTTTTTTTTTTGTGATCAATATTATACTCTCAAATAATTATTGAAAAATGTTAATGTCATATATATATATGTCAATGTTTTTGAAAATATAATTGACACAAAATGTAAAAATTTTAAAATATAATTGACACGAATGTTTATTGAGTTGAAATTTAAAATAGCAAAATGATATCATACAATATAATATTATGAATCCATATATAATTAAAATAGCAAGATTAAGCCTCAGTTCGTTTGCACTTGGATTATCAAATCAGATTATTTTTGTATTGGTATTTGGATGAATGTTGATTATTTGATCTGAAATTATTGAAATGAGTATATAATGATTATGGTTGGTAGATAGAAGGGTGAGAAAATTGATAAATTGTATAGGGGTAGAAATGGAAGAGAAAGTTGAAAAAAGTAAGATGTGATTTTAAAAAAAAAAAACAAAGTGTGTTTGGATGTGATTCTTGCTTATAAAAAAATCAGATCATATCACTGTTTGCTTCGAGAAGCGCCAAAATCCGATTATAATTGTAAGCTGAGATAATCCGTTAATATTATTGAATAAAGAGTGCCCTATATATACACAAAATAGAGATACTCAATAGATACTAAATAGATATTAATAGATTCTAACTAGAGATACTAACTAACCCTTAATATTAGGGATCCTAACTAATCCCTATAAATCAAAAATATAATAATAGATATATCCTTCTAAATATATTCATATTCCTAACACTCCCCCTCAAGTTGTAGCAACGATATTAATCATTGCCCAACTTATTTCAAAGGTATTCCAAAACATAAAAAACTCATATATCATAAGTGAAAAACAAAACAAAGCAAAAACGCTCTTAAACAAACTTCTCCAAGACTCCCCCTGTCAGTATATCTCAAATAGCCATCACTAATAATGATCTTGAAACGTCCAAAAAGAGTGGCAACTTCTAGTTGATACAAACAAGACACCCACCAAATTCTCTGTCAGTGTTGTCTTCAAACTATCACCTTAAATGGTGATCCCAAAGCATCCCAGAAAGCTAGCAACACAACATGAAGCGAGCACCCTCAAGCAACGGAAACCACCATAAGCGGCTGAAACCTTCTGGTGGTGGTTGAAAATGGCATCCCAAGTCCGAGAGCAACCTCCAGATCGAAAATACAATTAAGATATAAACGTCGCTGACCAAACTCCAAAATAACTAGGTAGCCAGCACAAAACCAAATATTCACCAAAAAAGTCACCAAATGAACTAGATCATCAAAGACCCAATAGCAAATCACAAAACCACCACCACCAAATGTCTAGACAGATGTCGGCGATCCCAAAACAGCAAAGACGGAGACTTTTCGCCGTCGGGAAGGTGGCGCGTGGCCCACACGCGCCAGCAAGAGCTGGAACTTTGATAGGCGCATGACGCTTACACGCGCCGCCGAAGACCACCGGGATTCTGGGACTGACCGATCGGCTCCCTCTGAACATCCTTCTGTCGGCGGTGACAAAGACGGACCACTCTTGAAAGTGGACCCATAAAAAACCCTAAGTTTCACTCTATGCACAGCATGCCACTAACTCTCACCCACAAGGCTCTGATACCATGTAAGCTGAGATAATCCGTTAATATTATTGAATAAAGAGTGCCCTATATATACACAAAATAGAGATACTGAATAGATACTAATAGATTCTAACTAGAGATACTAACTAACCCCTTAATATTAGGGATCCTAACTAATCCCTATAAATCAGAAATATAATAATAGATATATCCTTCTAAATATATTCATATTCCTAACAATAATCATAAGCGACTTTTGAGGTGACTATTTTGTTTGCTCGACCAAACTCATTTCTTGGAAACCAACTCATCTCATCCAAACTAAACTTGGATGTTGAGATGAGATGATGTTGTAATGAAATGAGATGAAAATGTTGTATTGATGTTTGGATGATTTGAGAGAAAATGATGTAAAATAGTGTGTGAAATTATATAAAAGGGTATCTAATGATTGTGGTTGGTTGAAATAAGTTTATAGATTTTTTTTTTTAATTTGTATAGGGGTAGAAATGGTAAGAAATAATGAAATGAGATGGAGATAATGAAATGAGATGATAAGTGTTTGGTTGTGGTTTGAATGGAATAATATTGAGATGAGATGATATTGGAAAGCGTTTGGATGAGATATTTTTAGATGATGGGCCAAAATGAAAATAACATTAAAATTATTTTAAGAATACAATTTGGTCCATAAATTTGTATTGATACAATGAATCAGTTCCTAAAATGTGTATATGATAGCTCAGGGCCTGTAGAAAATTGCAATCATCAATAATCGGGTATATTGAAATTCAATGACCAAATAATAACAAACAATAACTTGGGGACTAGAATGCAAATAACATGGAAATTATTGTAAATGTACAATTTAGTCCATAACTTCGTATGGATCCCATGAAATCGGTCCTTAAAATGTGTAAATTATAACTCGGGTCCTATATAAAATCGCAATCAACAATGATCCGGCTTATTTACGCTACTCAAGTACAAAAAAAAAAAATCGAACAACTGTTAGTAGACCAAGATGCAACTAATCTTGTAGTTTGATAAACAAAACAAAACCAGAAATAGTTTTATTACCGAAACGAAACTAATCCCATAGTTTAAGAACTAGCCTGACAACAATGCCAACAAATAGGAAGATAAAAAAATTATTTTAACTCTTCAATTTTTACACAAATCTACGTAAGATATATTAAAAAAAAAGTAGGGATTGAATTGTACAATAGTAAAAACATAGAGGAATGTTGCAGTTTAGACTCGAAAATATAACAAAATTTTTGCGGACCAAAATGCAACTCATCTCGTGGTTTCAGTAAAAAGTCTAACCAGAATAGTTTTATGACTGAAACAAACTGATCTTATAGTTTGAGGACCAGATTGCCAACGAAAGTGAATATAATTACTTTTTTCAATTTTTTTTAAAAATTTGGATTCAATTATATATTTTACTCTAAGAAGCATGGACACTTCATTCTGAGAGCATGTTGCTATGTCAGACACGTGTCCGTGTCCGACACCCGTACGACACCCACACGACACATATTCATAAGTTTCATAATATAAAATTAAATTCTTGTGGCTTTAACATGACAAACAATATAAAATAATAATACATATGACATATATTATGAATAGATACTATAATTTTTAACATTCTCATCAAAATGTGAGGATTTTTAATTATTTATATATATATAAATATATGTCGTGTCGTGTCATGTAAGTTTAAGAATTTGACGTGTCAGTGTGTACATGTCCATATCGTGTCCTGAGTCCGTGTCAGCGTCCATGCTTCATAGGTTGTTACCCAAACTTTTAGTTTAATTGGAGTCTAAAAATTTAAATATCATAACATTTAGGGTATAAATATGTAAATGTAGATAATATTTTGGTTACTTGTTAGTTACCTGCTCTTCAAGTCATAGATTTTAGGTGTCAAAATTTTATTGGCTTATAATCCATTGTATTTTATATCAAGAATCAAAATTTGCATCACCGTCTAACCCATTATCATATATTAATATTATTTTTTTTACATATCATAATTTATAGGAATATAATTTTTTTAAAATTCAAAATATTTTTTTAAAAAAAATATATAAATAAGATTCAATATCCACCAACTTACCATAGCTCATAAGTTAAGTGAATCAATCCATACGAGTTAGGTAGGAATAATAGTTAGTTAGTAGTTAGTCGGAATTAGTTGGTTTTAGTTACGTCAGTTTGCTGGTGTAAATGCTTGAACAATGAGTCTATAAATAGCCAAGCTTTTGTATTCATTTCATCATCGAATAATACATATCCAGCTTCTTCTATATTGTTTTTCTATTTCTTGAGCTATGAGTCTATAAATAGCTAATTCTTTGCATTCTCTTTCTTTATTTTTGTGATTATGTTTAGGCTTAACATATATTTGAATGGAATATATGGATGCATACTTTGTGATGTAACATGAATAGTGTTATAACTTATAACCAATTGAAAACAACATATATTCTTACCGTTAAATATATGAAAATCATCATCAATCAAGTGATGAAACTATATTTTCTTGAGAATTAGCAAGAGGATTTAGTGCATAGTGCACCTGATGTGGAAGTGAATGATCTCACAGATGAAGCATCTGCAACTTTAAAACTTTGTTCAGCGTTATAGTTTGGCATTGGCACTTTTCCTCCTTCTATTTCAGTGAACAAAGCTCCATTCTCAAACTTGTCTCTTACTGAATGAATCTTCACGTCATTGTTATTGCCTTCTATCCATGTAACCTTCTCATCATCACAAAATGGACATTAATAAAGACACTAATGATATGATTAATCATGAAAAACCACTTTAAGAAACAACTAAGGTACCTCTTTACTCCCTGAAGTTGGGGCTATGAAGAGGTTGGCTTCGCTTTCAACACTGGGTCCACTGCTCCCACCAATGGCGTATTGCAACCATCCCATGTACAGATTATTGGCTACATGTGCATAACCATGTCGTATTCTGCAACCAAAATTGTTTCAATTACATAATACTAGAGATTAAATTGAGAGTAAACCAATTTCTTGAATCCTTAAATTAGTGTCAAAATTATTATTTAGTCCCAAGACACATGAAATATATTCTTTGACCCTTGAATTTTAAAATCATAAATTATTTAGTCTCCACAAAAGTGTTTCAGGGACTAAAAATTACATTTTCAATATTTAGGGACTAAACCGTAGTTTTTGTGAAAAGTTTAGAGACCAAAAAATAAATTTTCTCTTAAATTGATTGTTTACACTAAACTCTTATATTATTTTTTTTTTGGTTAGGAGAAAATTTTTATGTTATTCTATACCTTGGCATGCGTTGGTTGCAATTGGGCCCAAAGCGGTTATAGACTATAGTGACCTTCATGTTTTGGTCTTGGACGTAACTATCGTCATGGCCCAAAAGCATCACTTTGTCCTGTTCTCTGAACCAATTATTCGACACTGTGATATTGGTGGATCCAAGAGTCACATCCAAAAGCCCATCATCGCAGTTGTAAAGGGTGTTATGGTCAATCCATATCTTTGAAGCTGTTACTATTCTCAACCCGTCCCCATCCACAGGGCCCAAAGGTATCACCTTCCCTTCTCCACCCACCACCATCCCTGGGCCTTGAGGCCTGCAGTGATGGATCTCAAGTCCATGGATGATTATGTTCGTTGCCTACACAACAAATTCATTTTAAATCTGTCCCATGAGCCAACATTCTAACATTTTAAAATTAAGAGTAAATTTATGATTTACTCTCTAAAATATAATAAGTGTTTGAAATTTAATTATTGACAAACAAAATTATAAGATTTAGTCCCTAAAAGGTCTAATTACATTCAATTTGATTGTTTTGTTAATATATTAATTCAAATTTAATAAATAATATAATTTTTTTACATCAACTATTAAATATAATGGCAATAGAATTTAAAACCGCATCATATTTGTCATTAAATTTTAATTAGTATATTTGACATAAGGTCTAAATTGATAGTAATATTTTAATTTTATCTTTCAAGGATTAAATTGAAAAATCTACTATCTTTCGTTCATAGATCAAATTACTAATTTATTTTTAAATTAATTACTAAGTACCTGGTATATCATGAGACAGGCATTGTGAGCAATTTGAACGTTAACGCCTCGAGCATCAATGGCAGTGAAGCTGCTAATAAGAAGGGTTCTAGATAGCTTAATTTGGATGTCCCTTTCGAAGGTGATCCAAACTTTGCCTTGTATCATGGATGCACCATATCTAAGCGTGCCAGGTCTCGGGTTGATCGGGTCATCACTCGGATCTGTTACTTTATATTGAATGACGCCTGGCCCAAAGTTGTTGCTCATCTTGCCAGAAAAGCCTATAGAACACATGGCAAGCTGTGGCCTATCTCTCCACCACTCTGAATTCCCTCTCCAACATTCATCGATCACATTCATTCCATTCACACACAAAATGTTCACTAGTACAATAATACTCAACACAAATATGCACTTACAACCCATGATTAATTGATGTTTGTTTTCAAGAGGAATTGATCTCTCTTAATTTTGGGATTAGTAATTGGATTTTAGAATGAATGAAATGTAGGGGAATTGAGGATTATATATAATGTTGGNTTCAAATTTAATAAATAATATAATTTTTTTACATCAACTATTAAATATAATGGCAATAGAATTTAAAACCGCATCATATTTGTCATTAAATTTTAATTAGTATATTTGACATAAGGTCTAAATTGATAGTAATATTTTAATTTTATCTTTCAAGGATTAAATTGAAAAATCTACTATCTTTCGTTCATAGATCAAATTACTAATTTATTTTTAAATTAATTACTAATTACCTGGTATATCATGAGACAGGCATTGTGAGCAATTTGAACGTTAACGCCTCGAGCATCAATGGCAGTGAAGCTGCTAATAAGAAGGGTTCTAGATAGCTTAATTTGCATGTCCCTTTCAAAGGTGATCCAAACTTTGCCTTGTATCATGGATGCACCATATCTAAGAGTGCCAGGTCTCGGGTTGATCGGGTCATCACTCGGATCTGTTACTTTATATTGAATGACGCCCGGCCCAAAGTTGTTTTTCATCTTCCCAGAAAAGCCTATAGAACACGTGGCAAGTTGTGGTCTATCTCTCCGCCACTCTGAATTCCCTCTCCAACATTCATCGATCACATTCATTCCATTCGCACACAAAATGTTCACTAGTACAATAATACTCAACACAAAGATGCACTTACAACCCATGATTGATTGATATTTGTTTTCAGGAGGAATTGATCTCTCTTAATTTTGGGATTAGTAATTGGATTTTAGAATGGAGAAATGTAGGGGAATTGAGCATTATATATAATGTTGGGAATTGGTAATTAGGATGGAATGGTTAGTGAATCAGTTAATTAGTGTTATTGTTATGATAGAGGCAAACATATTAGAGAGATCGAAGCCAAATTATTGTTATTCCTAAACTAAAGTTGTGATAAAACCATAATTAACTAAATTAGTCCGGTAACAAAATAAGGGAACTAGGCTATTTAAGAAATATCAATGTTCTCTCACCATTTTACTTTGTTACATTGATTCACCAATTCTTGCACATCCATATATATTATAAATATTCAAAATATTAGTTTGCGAGTGGAAAAAGCTAAAAAAAATTTTAATATTTTTTCATCTTTATAATTAAGCTACAAGGAATTAATCGTTGGACTATTTTTATTAAATAATCCTAAATTATGGATTAATATTAATCACAAAACATTAATTTTAAATATAATGTATGCATATTACATTACTAATTTTTGTTGAATCACTGCTTAATTGGATCTGGTCATGTTTCACTTTTTGGTGTAATAAAATCATTATGTGATAAGTCAGTTTAACTCTTAATGAAATCAAGAAAAAGATCAAACAATCGAGACAAACTCAACCATCGGTAATCAAATTTTATTGATAATATATTTCACCAACACCATCATTTAATATTAACTTGTATTTTGATAAATATATATTTTTCTATATGTATATTTATGCAAGAATGGTGACGTACGAGGTGTGCCTAAAATGCAAGTTTTGCAAGTTTGATCAACTCAGTAGATTCTTTTTTTACTTATTGTTATTATCAAACTTAATATTGAATCAAATTTATATATAGCTATTTTTGTGTTTAGTAGTTAAAAGGCTAAAATGCAAGGGCCAAGAGATTCCCCTAAACTTAGAGGTACGTGTGGATTAATTCTCTCAACTTTAAAAATGAGTAAATAAAACCCTAAATTTTGTATTAGGTGCAAAAACATTTCGCTAACTATTCTTTGTTAAATATATTAACAAATTTCACTGACTCATCTTAATATTACTAAAAAAAAATTACACATAGATTTAATACATATTTCTATGACAATGTCCAGTGTTAAAGCTTACTTGGTGAAGCATGATTATGGTAAGGATCAAGAAAATATGCAAATTATAGTTATGAGGAAAGTGAACATGTCAATTCCTTCCACCATGTTGGGCTTTTTTCATTTAAGATCAGAATATTTATGAAGGTTGATATGTTGCACCGATTTGAAAATCAACTTTTCATTAAACAATCAAATTGATTGGAAAATGAAGGAGGTGGTGGATATGCATTGAATTCAAGATTGAGGAGATAGAGTGAATTTCCTATAAGTAGAGGTAATTCCTTCATGAGCTAGGTGTGTTGTGTGAGCATCACCAAAATGTAATTTTGAGAGAGAGTGGTAAAGTCCCATGAATGGGGAAGGGGTTTTCATCTTCAAGTGGGGAGGATTTATAATTTTTCCATACAAAAATTATGTTTGAAAGCGAGTTTATAATTTTTCTGTTAAAAAATTATAGTTGTGAGAGAGGGTTTACAATTTTCTCCAGTCAAGAATTGTATTGAGGAGGGTTTGTAATTTTTTCTGTGTAAAAACTACAATTATAGTGAAGTTGTCCCAAAGGGACTGTAGATTAGGTCTTGAGGCACCGAACCACGTTAAATTGTTGTTGTGTGATTTTCGCTATTCCTCTTCCTTTATTTAATAATTGAGGTGAGTGTCGAGGCCCTACACACCATCTTCCTCCCATCCAATATATGAACACTTAATACCCCACAGGTTGCCACCAAAATATAGCTACCAGATAAGTGCCAATAAAAGGGGAGTATTTCATATTAAAAATTGCAGCCATATTCCTCATGAAGAGTCTTGGGTGTTGGGACTAAACACAAGAGTAGATTTCTTTTGATTAATATTCTGACTCGCCAAATTAATGTTGCATACTCGTCTAAAGTATTTTGGATGGCCCAGCAAGCTTCCAGAGTGGCATGATGAAAGAAAAGAATGGTATTGTCGGCATACATGAGATGAGAAATGGAAAGCCCACTGTTGGCAAATCTAATAAATACCTTGAAACTTCTTCTGAATTTTCATCTCCAAAAGTTTGAGGAGAATCCCCCAGACTTAATTAGTCCTCTTTGAGGAGAAAAGGAGCCCACAAGTTGACCATTAAGCAAGAGGGAATAGGAGACATACTGTAGTAACACGTTCCATGAGCAAACGAATCCAATGGCTAAAATTCAAAATCGTAAGAACAACCTCCAAAAAGCTCCATTTGATAGTATCATAAGCCTTCGAAATATCTATTTTTAAAGCTTCCCAATGCTTCTTCTTCTTCTTCTTCTTGGCCTTGGGGATGTAATAAAGTCATAAGCTCAAAAGTTAAAAAAAAATACTATCAGAAATTAACCATCCTTGAACAAACCCATTCTGATAAGAGAGATACTTACTTGCCTAATAGGTTGAAGCCTATTCACCAAAACTTTAGAAATGATTTTTGAAATGTGTTGCACAGACTGATGGGTCTAAGATGTTTAAAAGTATGAATCGATTGAGACTTGGGGATTAGAGTGATGAAAGACATGTTAAATTCCTTATGAAGATGCCCTTAGTTAAGAAAAGGCAGACAAGACTTGACAACATCCTCTTTACTTTGATTCCAAAAATGATGAAGGAATAAAGCAGGGAAGCCATATGGGCTGGGAGCCTTATCACCTTTTAGTTGGAAGTGCAACAATATATGTAAGGTGGTAGTGGATGATAATTTAGGGGTGTTCATTGTTCGGTTGCATTTGGTGTTGGATTATTTCTATCAAATAATCCTAAATTGTGGATTAGCACTAATCACAAGAGTTAATTTTAAATATATATAATGAATGTATATTAAGTTCCCTCTTTTGTTGAAGCACTGACTAATTATTGGATCCGGCTATGTTTCATTTATTGGTGTAATAGAGTCATTCTGTAATAGGTCAGTTTGACTCTTAGCTTATTCAGGGAAAGAGCCCAACCTACGAGACTAACTTGAACTATAAGTGTCCTATCCCATTGATAATACAGTGTCACCTAATGTCACCTTACATATATTAATTTATATTTTAATAAATCATTTTTTCACTATATATATGTAAGAATGGTGGTGGAGGGTAAGGTGCTTAAGATAAGGTAAAATTTACAATACCTATTAGGTATGAACATTTTGATTATTCCTAGATAGGTTTTCGGGTTAGCTCATTTCAATTTGCAAACAATATTTAAAAAAATACTTTATTCTTGAATTAAATTGCATACCCTAAGTGAAGTCTCAATATATAAAACATAACATTATATTATTTTAGTTAAAGAAAAAAGAACAGAAAGAAAACTAAGTAGTGCATCTATTTCTATATGTAACTTCGAATTACAAAGATAGTGAAGTGAATAATTCTATGTGATATGTCGTGTTATTTTAGACAAATTTATAGGAACCCAATATGTATATGAGTACACCACACATTTTCAGAATGTCAAAACATTGTTTCTTTGTTTTTTATTGAAGGAGCATATTTCACTGTTAGATCTGAAACAAACAACATATCTTAATTAAGCATTATTTATGGTGTACTCAAATGGGTGGTGACTTTTTAGGATTTTCAAAGTGACAGACACAATGAAATTTTTATTATTCAAGTTAATGTGCAAATGAAAAAAAAAATGAATTGGTCTATATAAAATTAAAAATAACATGGTTGTAATGATATGAGATAAATAAAATAGAGCATCTCAATGGAACAGAGACATAGCTCATAAGATTTGCTTGATGATCACACTAAAAGTATGGTTATTGGAGGTAACTAGATTTTAATTTCTTGAGAATTAGCAAGAAGAGGATTGAGTGCATAGTGCACCAGATGTGGAAATGAATGATCTCATAGATGAAGCATCTCCAACATTAAAACTCTGTTCAGCGTTATAATTTGGCTTTGGCACTTTTCCTCCTTCTATCTTTGTGAACGAAGCTCCATTCTCAAACTTGTCTCTTATGAATGAATCTTCATGTCATTACTATTGCCTGTTATCATGTCACCTTCTCATCATCACAAAAATGAATTTAATTAACATCATTACATAAACACACTAAACTTATGATTAATCATGAAAAACCACTTTAATTAACAATTAAGGTACCTCTTTACTCCCCGAAGTTGGGGCTATGAAGAGGTTGGCTTCGCTTTCAACACTGGGTCCTCTGCTCCCACCAATGGCATATTGCAACCATCCCATACAGATTATTGGCTACATGTGCATAACCATGTCGTATTCTGCAACAAAATTGTTTTAAATACATAATACTAGAGATTAAATTGAGAGTAAACCTATTTCTTTAATCCTTAAATTAGTGTCAAAATTATTATTTAGTCCCAGGACACATGAGATATATTCTTTGATCCCTGAATTTTTTATAATCATAAATAAATTATTTAGTCTCAACTAAAGTGTTTCAAGGACTAAAAAGTACATTTTCAATATTTAGGGACTAAACCGTAGTTTTTGTGACGAATTTAGGGATCAAAAAATAAAATTTCTCTTAAATTGATTGTTTGCACTAAATTCTTATATTCTTTTTTTGTCAAAACAAAATTCTCATGTCATTCCAAACCTTGGCATGCGTTGGTTGCAATTGGGCCCAAAATGATTATAGACAACAATGACCTTCATGTTTTGATCTTGGACGTAACTGTCATCATGGCCCAAAAGCATCACCCTATTCTGCTCTCTGAACCAATTATTCAACACTATGATATTGGTGGATCCAAGAGTAACATCCGAAAGCCCATCATCGCAGTTGTAAAGGGTGTTAACTATGATATTGGTCAATCCATATCTTTGAAGTTGTTACTATTCTCAACCCATCACCATCCACCGGGCCCAAAGGTATTACCTTCCCTTCTCCACCCACCACCATCACTGGGCCTTGAGGCCTGTAGTGATGAATATGAAGTCCATGGATGATCATATCCGTTGCCTACACAACAAATTCATTTTAAGCTTGGTCCATGGGCCCACACTTTAACTTATTAAAATTAAGAGTAAATTCATGATTTATTCTCTTATAGGTAATAAATTTTTTAAATTTAATTTTTGAAAGATGAAATTATAAGATTTAATCCCTAAAAGATACAATTACATTCAATTCGATAGTTTTGTTAAGATATTAATACAAATTTAATAGATAATATAATTTTCTTACATCAATTACTAAATATAATGGCAACAGAATTTTAAATCACATCGTATTTGTCATTAAATTTTAATTAGTATATTTGACATAAGATCTAAATTGATAGTAATAGGCCAAAGTGCGAATTTTGTCCTGTAACTTTGCTCCAGTTCCCAAATCAATCCTATAACTTTTTTTGTCGCGAATTTTGTTCTGTAACTTTGCTCCAGTTCCCAAATCAGTACTATAACTCTTTTTTTTTTCTCGAATTTGGTCCTGTATCTTTGCTCTAGGTCCCAAATAAGTCCTATATCTTTTGTTGTCTCAGTTTTGGTCCTATATGTTTTGAAAACCTCCCACCATTAGTCCTCCTTCTATTTTAAATTACAGTTTAGTCCTGAAAACTTCAAGTCCCTTTCACTTTAGTCCCTGACTATCAAAATGAAAGTGAAAGAGCATCCCTGAAGATTCTCAAACCTAATATCTTGGTACATAATCCATGAATTCTTCATGAAATGGAATAGAAATGCAAAAACAACACAAATTAAAGCAAATGACAGAGGGACCAAAATTGAAAACGCAGAAAATTTAAAACCCACCGAACATGCCCCAAAGTCGCCGGAAAACATATGAAAATCGCCAAGAAACTCAAGAACTCGTCCAAAAACCTCAATTATCACTCAAATAATCACTCTCAAACGCTTTGAAAAAGAATTTTCGAAAATCTAAACTTTTGAGGAGGGAGGTGATAGAATAAATGTAAGGGATTTCAGAACTTCTCTCTCGGAATGACCAAATGTAAGGGAATCTTCTATCACCTCCCTCCTCAAAAGTTTGGATTTTCGAAAATTGTTTCTTAAAGCATTTGAGGCCGATTATTTGAGTAGGATTTCAGTGAGAATTGAGGTTTTTGCATGAGTTTTTGAGTTTCTCGGTGATTTCCGTACGTTTTCCGATGGGTTTTAAATTTTTTGCGTTTTCAGTTTTGGTCCCTCTGCAGGTGCTTTTAATTTTTTTTTTTTTTTGCATTTCTATTCCATTTCATGAAGAATTCATGGATTATGGACCAAGATGTAAGGTTTGAGAATCTTCAGGGATGCTCTTTCACTTTCATTTTGATATTCAAGGACTAAAGTGAAAGGGACTTGAAGTTTTCAGGACTAAACTGTAATTTAAAATAGACGGAGGACTAACGGTGGGAGGCTTTCAAAATATATGGGGACGACAATTGAGACAAAAAAAGATATAAGATTGATTTGGGACCTGGAGCAAAGATACAGGACCGAATTCGAGACAAAAAAAGTTATAGGACTAATTTGGGAACTGGAGCTCATATAGATCAAAAAAGTTACGGGACTGATTTGGGAACTGGAGCTCATTGAGGCAAAAAAGTTATACTCATTTCTACATTTTTGATTTTTGAGCTTATAGTTTGAGGACCAAAATGCTTATTAAAGCGAAGATAATTAATTTTTTTTCCTTTTTTNGTGAAAAAGAGAAAAAAAATCGATAAGAAATGATAAACAGAGAGAGAAAATTATAAGTGTAATAAATTAGGGTATGTAAAATTACTATTTTGCCTAATTGTTTTTTTTCTATATTTGTATTAGAGTATAGATAATTATAGGTAATATGAGCAGGGATAGTTTAGTAATTGTAAGAGAAAATGAGATGATATTGTGTACGAGATGATGATGTGCATGAGATGAGATGAGATAAGATGACAGTCCAACCAAACACCCAAACAATACTGTGCATACAATTCTGAGATGAGATGATGATTGAATGAGATGAGATGACATTGAAGGAGTTCCCAAACAGGCCCGAAATGGTGGACCAAAAAGACTAAATTGTACCATCTTTTCGAATCAGGCCCCGACATTAGGTGGACCAACGATAAAATGGTCGACCATTTTGACATAATATGAGAAAAAAAAAGGCATTCAGACTCGAAAAAAAATCCAATTTGGCATAATGTTGCAATCAAATATCTCTCTCTCTCAACCCATGTTTAAAGTTTTGTAGATAAAGGCTCATGATGAATGGAAAATTGAAAATGAGAAGGATTGCAGTTTGCAATTTCTTAATTCATTTTGCTTATATTATGGAGTGATATTTGCATTGTCTTTACTATTGATGCGAGATCCAGTGTTTAAGAAATTAGAAGAGAGAGACCAGAGATGTGTGATTGTGATGTGTATTTACACGTTGGGCAAAATAACATTTTACCCCAAGGTAAGAATGAGTATTTTCAAGTTAGCCCAATATTCAGTGAAATTACAATTTTGTCTTTGTGATGTGTGATTGAATGTATTAGAGTATAGGTAATTATATATAGGAACATATATATAGGGGTATAATTGTGATTGAGTGTGTTTTATTATAAAAAAAATTATGATTATGATTGGATCAAAAAAAAGAGAACAAACAAACATGTTTATTACGATTATAATCAAAGTGCAAACGAATTTGATATAGAAACATGCTTTGAAATGAAAGAGATAAAAATAAGTCCAAAACCTAGTGTCACAACTAAAAGACTTTGACTCAGACACTATTTGACTAGATTAGAAAAAGTTTTCAGCCGCTACATTCTAAACCAAAATAAAAGAAGATTCTAGGAATAAAGAAGAAAATCATAAGTAGATGATAGTAAAAGAATGGATTGACTCATTTTCTTCTTGTTGGGCCTCACTCCCTTGACGAGACTTTTCTATAGTAACAAAATCTCATTTGAAGTAGAAGATAGTCTTAAGTGCAACCATAAATGATACTAAAAATTTTATAATTAGACTATAAATTAAAACTATTGAATAAAAGAAGAGAAAAAAGAAAAACACACCCACACATAGTTTGACGTGATTAGGTGCCTCATCAAGACCTATTCTGTTGTCCCATTCTACTTCATTATTTATAAATTTTAGATAAAAAAATTACAAACTCTCTTCAATACATTTTTTTAAACAGAAAAAAGTATAAACTATCTCTCACAATTGACAAACAACTACTAAAATCCTATTACACCTTTGAGAGTTAGTATTAGTTGTGGTGCCTTAAAAGCTTATATCTCACTCCATATTATAAGTCTCTCATACTCTCTAGTTTTGTTTTACCCGACCTAGGACTTTGTATGAATAGTCCCAACACTTTGTCCCTCTTCTTTCATTCTTTATGTCTCTTTCTTCTCTTATTCAGGTTTCTTTCTTCCCCCCCTCTCTCTCTCTCCTGCCCTACTTCAGATTATATATATCTCTTGTCTTTTATGTGTTAAGATAGCTTTCAGAACTTTATTAAGATAAAAGTACTAAAAATCATAGAAATTAGATTGATTGAATAAAACAATGAAATAATCACCGAATCTCAAAGAATTAAATCATAATTAGGTCTAAAATGAACTAGAGATCTATATAAATATCATTGCTAACAAATATAAAGTTTTTGTGATAATTGTACCTAAGCGATTTTGATAATTCCTTCTATTTTTTACCATTTATACTTTTATCTAATATCTTTTTTTTTTTTGCCAAAGCCTTTATCTAATATCTAATATCTAATATCCAACAAACATCATATATTTTTTATAACAAATTTAGACGAATATCTTACTAAATTAGACAAGAATTACATATACCATGAATTGACAAAGTACCTCTATACTCTCAAATAGTGGGGTAAATGTCAAGTATATCGTACCCTCAATTTTTTTCTTTGTAGTTAATTATACTTTCAATCTTTTACATTTGAATACGTCAATAGCATCTTACCCCCTAACTCCTTTAATGAAACTATGGACAATATTGAGATATCTGTTAACTGTCATAATGTATGTTGAAGTGTCAAAGAAGTGCTCATATATTTTTCAGAATCAAGCTTCATCGTCTGCTCTAAGAGAGCTAGTTCTCCACATACATACCTCTTTTGTGTGGGTATATTCTATTGTAGTAAGCTATACTATTTTGATAATTTAATATATATATATATATAATTATTTAAATATTTTGTATATTTACATTTATGTTTATCTTCCCATGAGATCATTTAAGAAGTATATATATGATAAAATACTTTGACAATATATATAATTTTTTCCTATAAAAATTTAATTACAAAAATAAAGCAAACTCTTCATCGTAAAGAGTATTATCCAAATTCAATTTCTACATAGGTCAAAGAGAAAATTGTGCTACATGATAAACGTTGACATCTTAGCCAACATAAAGCAATACCAATATATCTAATTAATCAACCAATAACAACCAAAACTATGGGCACTTTTGTATATTTTTTTTTTATCGAAACCAAATTGCAAAGTTAACCAAAGCAAGAAAAAAAATGACAAATTAAGCTACATAACAAGCTCGATCAATAAAATGCAATAATTTGATATCCACTTTTACTTCACCTCACTCAAGCTTTCCTTCTTCTCCTGTTGATTCATTGTATCACAAAGAGCTATTCCTTTGGTTTCTGGCAAGTAAAACACACAGACACTACTACACAATATAACCACCCCAAACAAACCGTAAGAGAAAAGTTCATTCTTCCTTCCTTGTGATGTTCAATTGACGATATATATGTTCAAATCATAAATTAACTGAGCCATCTAAAGATTGTAATGAATATAATGAAGAAGTTAATTCTTCCAAATCTGAATCAGATTGGGTTGAAACTTGGATTAATGGCTCTGCCATTTTTCTTTCAATATAATGTTTTAGGAGTTTTAGTTCTAGGTTTTGAGGAAAATGATTAGGTTGTCTTTTATATATACTTATGAGGGGTCAAATAAAAAAAAATTGAAGTTTGAATACTATTGTTGAAAACTATTTTCGCAAACTTGTATTAAAAACAAAGTTCGCTTCGGGAGTTAGTACGCACGGAGAAGATTTAGGCACCTCACAATGTCTTATTACCAAATTGTAAAATTTAATTGTGTCTACCATAAATATTCTTAAACAAACAAAAGCAAAGCACAGTGAAATTTAGATGATTGGACTTGACCAAAAAACTGACACCAAGGACCTACATACAGGGATCAAAGTCCACATAGTTCATCTTGAAAATGTGTGAGTTGATTTAATCTTAGTTAGAGCGAAAGATAATGAGATAAGTAGGTTGATTTTATTTTATTATGAAATCTCTAGTTTTTTCACTTCTTTCTTTGGTGAATTTTTCCTGTTTCTGATTTTTTGAATTTTTCATATAAATTTTTTTTCTAAGTGATATTCTAGAATTTAATAAAAAAAAATTTTATTATCTTTTTAAAGACTTGATTTAAAATGAAATATGTATATATATATATATAAATATATTATTTTTATTTAAAGATCATGAAGTATTTATAAAAAGCCAAAAGTTCTTAAAAGAAGAAAATTAATTAATTTTTTTAATTTTTAGAATGAAATGTTGGGTCGTTAGAACCCAAATTCGTCATATTAGATCACAAAGAAATCACACAAGTGCATAATGTAAACATGCAATGTAATCCTAATGGTTTTTATATCCTTTTTCCCACTAGCACTGATTAACGGTCACATCTAATGAGACGATTTCTTATACTGTAAAGCAAAACATAGTGAGCCACCTCATATGAAGATCGGCTACCTTCCTCAACCCAAAAATATAAGTATCTTTCGATTTATTTGCAAAGCAATTTATTTCTAATGCATGAGAATTTATTGTTATAAATCGTAAATTAAAGTGGGTAAATGACAAAATAACAAAAAAGGTCCGAGATCTTCTCCACCATTAGTCCATAAAGCTTCTCAAAGGCTTGATATTCATCCTCAACCCCCATTCCATGCAAAACATAAAAAAGACTCTTCCTACATGGCCACTAGCCACTAATAATAGGCCCAATAATTAGGAGGCCCAAATGGAAAAATATGCCCTTGACCCAGTGTGCCATAAGCCCACCAGATGGGTCGTAAGGGCGAGAACGCCCTATATCTTGCTAAGGTGAGGGCGCCCACAGTCACGAAGGATATGGGCGCCCACGTACCAAGGAATAAAGGAACATTCCCTGAATCAATTAGGAACCAATCAAGGATCAATCAAGATCCGCCGTCAATCAAGGCAAATCACTCAGAGATCCTCTCCCTGGATGACGCCTTGGCCATGAAGGCACCTTTCACAGAAAGGGAAATTACGTGGGAGCCAAGTATCACAATCAGATCAGCTAGGATCATAATCAATCATCCAGACATTTATGGCAATATCACACCAGATTGCCCTCAGCCAGTATAAAAGGTTAACCCTTCACACTGGAAAAAGGTACGCTCTCTACTCAGTCAATTGACGTTATTGAGCTCATAACCCTTACTAACTTAAGCATCGGAGGTGAATCGCAGGGCCACCCTATGTGTTCATTGACTTGTAGGTAACCTTCAACCCAGAGTTGCCTCACCTGAACCAGGTAATGACCCCCGGCCAGAACCTAGTTCATCACTGGTGCCGTCTGTGGGGACTTTCATACAAAGTCCCGTTTATCCTGAACCAGGATGACTTTCCCGTGCCTTATCCAGAACCAAGATATTGTGTGACAATAGGAATCATTTCAAGATGTTACTTAGGTTAAGTCGTTTTGGCGTTAAAGCGATAACTCACGTGTTTTGGGTAGTCGTGATGGCTTGCTAGAGTCCGCTCTCGACTTGTGAGTCATAGAGATGACTTGCTGCCAACTTCACGTGAGGCCTGCTGGGTCACACATGAGCAGGATCAAGATGCCGCACTGGGACACGAATTAGGGTTAATTCGTGGGTCACTTTAGTGACACAATTTAAGACATAGTTGAATGTCTTAGGACATGAAATCTTGTCTTAAATAAATATCTACATATATGATATTTAAATTTGTTGGAGAAGTTTAAATATATTAATTGTTAAATAGATAATAGGATTAGTCTATTTACAATTAAATTCTTGTTTATAATATTAGGGAATAAAAAATTAGATAAGATTCCTAAAAGTTAGGAGATTATTGATTTATTAAATTCACTAATATTTGGGGATAACAAGATGGAGGTTGGCGCCTCATATAGAGTGATTTTAATTAATGAAAATGTTTTGTTAATTAAAGTCCTGACTTGAATTTGAATTTGAATTCAAGATTTGATTTTGATATTCAAGGTTCAAAATTTGAATTAAAGATATTAGGGTAATATATTCAATATTGTTGGAAGATAATGAGTTGGTTATAACTTCCTAAGAGTTAGGATTGTTATTTTGATTTATTAAATTCCAAGATAATTAAAAGGGGAGATGGCACATGGCTTGGGGATCAAGGGAAGATTTGATTTTCCAATTTGATTCTCAAAGATTGCATTTTGAATTCAAATAAAAATATTAAGGTAATATTTTAATTAAGAATTCAAGTCATAAAATTGTGATATTATTGTAATCTCATAATTTTATAATTTGATATTCAATTATAATTAGGGAAACCCTAATTATAATTATCAAACTCCCCAAACTCCATAAATAGAGAGGAGCCAAAGTCGACTTTGGCATGCTAGCTCACTAAAGAGGAAAAATTCGATTTTCACCTTGCTTGTGAGAGAGAGAAAAACGCAACCCTAATTTCTAGAGAGAGAAAGGGGCGCATAAACCTAAAAGGGTTTTAGGGTTTGTGTGAGAAGCTGGAGGCGCCACTTTATCTTGAATTCAAGAATTGTTCTTGAAATTCAAGAATGTAGATAGAAGTGCCATATTCACTTGGGAAGAAGTGAAGGAGGCTAGCACCTGGGCATCTCCAAAACTGTTCGTGTGGATCACCGATAGAGGAAGCACACTTGGAGTGGACTTCTCAGCATCGCAATCACGAAAGCTACCGATTGATTTGGGTAAAATTCTATTCCTTCTTCTAATATAGACTCATATAGCGGATCCTGGGAAAGAAATCACATTGTGCGCATGTGTTGTTTTAAATTTTATAGTTATAATTTTTGCTTCCGCTGCGAGGCGCTTTGTGATTTCCCAACACGCTCCTCCCCCTGGATTTCCGAGCATTCAGGAAACACCAAAGCTGTCGAACCCCGCGCCGGCGGGACAAACCACGATAACACCAAATGATGGAATTGTTGCCTTTAAGGCAGACATGCGAATGGAGATGGAAGCACTCCGTAGAGACATCCAAAACATAGCTATGGGGAAAGGGAAACAAGTTGCTGAAAATCCTGGGAACAACAACCCAGAACCCATTCCCCCAAGTGAAAACCCTGGAAGCCAAGAGCAGCAAGCGCCCTCGAACTTGCCACCAACAACTCACGTGGCAGCCACCAACTAGCCCACCCAGCCGCAAGTGTGGTCTGGCGCTTACGCCTACCCACCACATGGGTATTACTATCCGCAAGGGTACTATCCCCAGTACTACTCGGGATATGGCGCCTACGTCCAAGGAGGACCCAGCGGAGTGTATCAGCCAACGAGCGCCTACGACCCCATTCAGCCTTCAAATTCCCAAGGACGTGCAAATCCACCCCCACCGGCAAAGGGGATCCTCGCGCCTCACGTGCAGGCAGCAGAGCTCGACAAAAATTATAAGATGCCAATGAAACTTACACCGTACACTGGAGAGAAAGACCTAGAGGATCACTTGCTCGGTTTCAAGGCAGCCATGAATATCTCCAACATGGGAGATCATCAAAGGTGCAAGCTTTTTTCGATAACTCTGGAGGGACCAGCTCTAGATTGGTTCTCAAAACTCCCGGTGGGGTCAGTCCGCTGCTTCAAGGACTTGGAAGATATGTTCATGAAACGTTTCGCTACCAGCAAGGTCTACAAGCAACCAATGGCGCGGTCTTGTCCGATATCAAGCAGAACAAGGGAGAAACACTAAGAGACTACCTGGCAAAGTTCAGCAAGACTTGCCTGAACATAAAAGAGATTGATGACAAAATAGCGGTCTATTCCTTCCTCGCAGGGATTAGGCCTGGCCACGCCCATAAGTAGCTGACTCACAGGAACCCCAAGTCTCTAGGAGAATTGCTCCAAATGGCTGAGGAGTTCATAACCAAAGAAGACTTGGACAAAACCCAACGGGATCGCTTCGCGAGGATAGACCCAGACACCAGAAAGCTCGGAAACAAGAACTCGGAAAGAAGCGGTGACAGCTCAAGAGGTAGGGACCAACACAAGCGTCCTCGATCTCCCCCTAAAGGGAAGTATCCTGCGTATACAGTACTCTCCGTAAGCCGATCTGAAGTGTTTCGTGAAATAGTTAATACGGATCTCCTCCCGAGACTCCCGAAACACTCTAGACAAACACGAAAAAACGTGGATACCAGCAAGTACTGCAGATACCACAAAGGAGAAGGACACACTACTGACGAGTGTATCACTCTGAAAGATGAAATAGAGGGCCTCATTCAGCGAGGACGCCTCCCATCCAGATTCATCAAGAAGGATGGGGGCAAAAGAACCAAAGATGAGAAAGACGCCCGAGAGGCGAAGAAACCCAAAGGCGGTGACGATAAAAAAGATCGGCGTACACCGCTCAAAGAGGACAAACCAACAAGCATCATTCATATGATCTAAGGCGGCTTCGAGAAAAACGGGGCAAAGACCCTGTTGGATATTCCCCAGGGAAACACGCAGCGGAAGAAACGTAAATTAAAAAAAAACTTGCGCCCCCGAGGAAAAACCCACCTTGAGATCCGCTAGCTGAAATTTAAAACCAGATACGAAAAGTGTTATACCTCAGGCTTTCAATCGGATTGGTGATACTGGTGAGTCTAGAAGTCCGTCTCCACGTCCTTCCTCTACCGGTGATCCACACGAACAGTTTCCCGAACACGAGGTGCTAGCCTCCACGCCTCTTTCTCCAAAGAGACTCGGGATCCAATCTACAGATTCTGAATTCAGGAACTCTTTCTCTGAACTCCAGGTGGATGGCGCCACAGATCAACAATCAACAACAAAACTCCTTTTGTTTTATTGTTGTCTTCAAACCCGTAGAACCCACAACTTTCGATAACTCTTCTAACTCCTTAGAAGAACATCGACTTCTCTCTCTAGGAAGGTGGGTGTCAAAATTTTCTCTCTCTACAAGGAGGAATTCGACTTCTCTCTATTTGTGAGCTAGGGTTTTAGAATGTGCAAGGCATGAACTTCTTTTGAGCTAGGCGACTTTGCAGGCTTTATATTTACTAAAATTACACTAATTTTATAAATATAATATCCATGATATTCTAGAATATCATTAATTTAGGCTTTGAATATTTATTTAAAATATTCCTAGAATATCTTAATTCAAATTCAAATAACCAACTCAGAATCACAATTTGAAGATCAAATCTTCCAAGTGGGACCCATGAGTCTAGGCGCCTATCAGCTCCTTTAATTGGGAATTTTATAAATAAAAAATAACTCCTAAAATTAAGGAGTCATAACCAACTTATATTATCCAAATATTTTTGAATTAAAATATTACAATAATATT